>VZSG01000646.1:120604-177245 GCA_013398315.1 Nothoprocta pentlandii
GCCAGGATCCCATTGGCCTTCTTGGCCACGAGGGCACACTGCTGACTCATGGTTAACTTGGTGTCAACCAGGACTCCCAGGTCCCTCTCCGTGGAGCTGCTCTCCAGCAGGTCTCAACTTCACAGAAACATTAATCCGAATCATTTCCTTTTATTTTCCCCCCTCATCTGACTATTAATCTTCTCAGAACCTGCAAGAAGTTTGGGTGATATTGACAGCATGTAGATGCCCATGTAGATACACAGCATGTGGACATGCCACCAATGCCTATGTGTTCTTGATCTCCTCTCCGCTGGCTGTGCAGTCCGTGGAGAGAAATAGGATGCAATTCACTGAGCTGTCCCAGCTCTCTGCTTCCTTGGGAGCCAAATGTGTAGCAGAAGCTGCCATTTCTCTTGCTCACCATAGCTCCACGGAGGCATCTGCACCCTGGTGTCCAACGTGAAATGAGCCCAATCCCACACTCATGGTCTTCCTGCAGAATTCCTGCAGAAAGGAGCAGCTTCCACCAACCAAGAGCACATGGGCATGGTGGGGAAGGGTCCTTCTTGAAGGTGGGGACAGCCTGATGCATCCTTTGCTCTCTCTGGTGTTACTCCGGGATGAATTCCTCTTCTCTCCATCAGCTGTGCTGCTGCTCGCCTTGTTCTGGGACCTCTTCCTGCATGTTTAGCACAAGGTAAAACCCGGGGCAAGAGTTTCATAGTGGTGGCACTGCCGTATTTTTCCTTCTTCTCATTTGCAAGCTTTGCCATGAAATTACCTTTTCCACATTGAGTGGATATTGGGCGAATCACTCCGTTCCAGAAATAAACTTAAATGCTTTCCTAATTTCCTAACATAATATGTTTTTCCTTTTGATTTTAATAAAAAAATAACAATAATAAAACAAAGCAGCCTTTATCCGTTTCTTTCTCTTACACAAATACATAATCCTGGTGCCTTAGTGTCTCATCAAGAAAATCCAGACGGGAGGCTGCAGCCAGGATTCTGTGCCACCTAGATATTTTGGAACCCTATTTGGACTCTCATACGCACATATGCACACATTTTGCCTTCTCTGCCTCAGCAGGACAAGACTTCAGATCTTTTCTCGCATCTCCAAGCCTGAACGGCTGCTCTGAAGCCTCAGCAGGGAAAGGTCATTTCCACTCATTGACATTCAGGCTGTCTCCCCATCCGCGCGTTTCGAGTGATATTTATATTTAATAAATATCGGACTGGCTGAGGAAAGACTTTCCATTCATCAGGATTTCTGGGAAGAGGGAGCTTTCACACCTGTAGGGATATGGGGTTTTGACAGGAAAATAAGCAAGCCCTGTGGCATCTTCTCCTAATGGCCCTGCTTGGTTACTGTGCTGAATCTCTGAGCTGTCTCGTGATGTGATTTCCTGACTAGAGAAGTGTTTTGTGAGCAGCATGCAGTGCCTGGTGGTGTGGATCTGCCTGCCTGTCAAACCAACCTCCTTCCCTTCGGCTAACAACTCCTGGAATTTTCATGAATTTCAATCAAAACTTCAAAATGGGGTTGCATTTTCTTTACATATATGTAAAGAAAATATATCTAATATTTTATATAATATAGATATAGATCTAATATATCTAATAGGTATAATATATCTAATAGATATAATTATCTAATATTAATACACTATATATTTTTCTTTATATATATACTTAATAGCTGAAGAGTGAGTAGCTCGTGAAAGAGAAAAAGAGAGATTTATACAGACAGGCTGCTTTGTACCCCAGTTTGCTCCTCCATCTCTCTCCTAAGAGAGCTACCCAAGGTGCTAATGAGTTGCCATTAGCATGTGAGTCTTTGAAGATATATATGGGATGGAAACAGAATCCTAGCCAGTCCATCGAGGTGATTCCTTATGTAATAACTCATATTCCCATTCTGCAGTGAAATCAGCCACTAAGTCTACATGGCCATAACTGCTAGAGGGAGAAGAAGTTGAGGGAAGAGAGAAGTTGATAGAACAGAGCAGATCTGAACCAGATGGGATGGAGTTGCTAAGGGGACAGCAGCACATGAGAGTTAAATTTGTGCAGAGTGGGGAAAGAAGAGAGCTGATCAAGGAGAACGTGATGTAGCAGACACTGTCTGTGCAAATGGTAGGTTGGCTAAGAAAAGCCTGGTTCACCAGTACATATCTCTTGCTTTTGCAACACCCATATGCTCGTCATGAACTCTCCACCCTGTCTCATGCCACTGCTCAGAAAGAGAAAGCCCAGCAGCAGCTCTTTTGCTGCTGACCATGCCGAACAGCCTCGTGGAGCGCTGTGCACATAGCGCATTGTCAGGCTTGTCCATCAGAGAAAGCACTTCAGGGAGACTCCAATTTCATGGTCAACAACCCATGAAAATCAAATTTTGGCAAATAGAACTTTGGACAGCCGAAGTAATTGTGACAAAGGACCATGCGTGGGCGCAACAGCATTATGTTGTCCCAGGCACTGTGTAGGCGCAAGACAAAGAAGGCAAAGAACTCTGCAATAAAACCAACATCAAAACTACCAAGAATGCTTTGTGCCCCATTTTCACGGCGAATTTCACAGTCTGCCACTGTGAGAGCTGTCCCCATTTCAGCAAGAAGGAATGACTTACCCCAGGTCACCCAGCAGCCGTGCAGCTGCGCCAGGAACCAAACCCAATCAGATAAAAGCGTCAGGGAACGAGAGAACAGCCAAGCTGTGCTCTGGAGTGACTGGTCAGATGAGGTAACAGCCAGAGAAAGATGCAGACAGAGCTTGGCAGGATGCAGGACTCGTATGGGCCTCCCACTCTGGCAGAAAGAGGTTGCTTGGGCTTTTGGGGTCTGCTGGCTGGAGTGCTCGTCCAGTGCTGCACAGGTCCAAAGGGGACATTTCGGGATGTTTCGTCCCCTCCCCAAGCCTCCCACACATGCATGTGCAGTTGCAGATATGAAGGAGGTCCAGGCAAGCTGAGCTCACTGCTGAAGTTATTGCTGAATGTGTTAGTTGTTTTGGAATCCAGGTGTGCCAGGAACATCTTCCATGGGATTTAGGAGACAGGCATTCCAGCATTGTCTGGCCCTCTTTGTCCTCTTGTTCATCTGATGCAGAATTGCTCAGAGAGGCTGTACAGTCTCCATTCTTGGAGGTTTTCAAGAGAAGACTGGATAAAATGCTGAACAACCTGATCTGACCCCACAACTGACCTACTCCAAGCTAGAGGCTGGACTAGAGACCTCCTGAGGTCCCTTCCAACCTGAATTATCATGTAGTCAATAGCAGTTCCCCAGTCATAGCTTCACCACCTGCAGGGCGATTCCACACTGAACTGAATTTTGGAGCCAGGTCCTGTGCAATAACAGTAATAGGTAACCTACAACACCACCACTAGGTTACCTGCCTGCATGGAAGTACATTCCCATGCACCTCCTCCCTCCCAGAGAAGTAGAAACGCTCAGCTGTCTTTTGGAGGACTAGCACTTTTCAATAGGAGTCTCCCATAACATATGTCTTAGAGGAAGAAAACACGTTCTCTCTCTTCCATCTGCCTTCTATTCCCTCTCTCACACTCTTTCTGGACTGGCTCTGATTAGGTTAGCAATTTTTCTTTCTTTTAAGATCCTAGACCTCTAAACAAGGAATCCTGCAGCCTTCCAAGCTGCTGTGCATCCCCCCAGGCAGGACAACTGCACTGCACGCTCTGCATGCAGAACACATGAGATAAGGGGGTTGCATTTAATCTGTTCTGAAGCCACCGCCTTGCCCCGAACGGAAGAACGAGAGGGCTCATGCAGAGAGTTACCTGCAGTCAGGTCATCCACAGGAAACCCTGACCGCACCTCTGCTGCTCTTCTGCCTCTGCTCCTCATCCCGGGACTTTCCGCAGTGACGCTAAGCCGAACAGAGGGGTTTTGTGATACGAACACGCTGCTTCCACTTCTGACCCAAGCAGGACCTCAGGCCAGACTTCTCAGGCTTCAGCTATCTGTGGTATCACCTTACTTTCTTATTTTCCAGCATAAACTCCCCTCTGCTCCGCTGCTCTCCTGCCAGGGCCAACTCTTCCATTGTCAGAAGTGTTCCATCATGCTCCTTTCCTCTCCTAATCCCTAAGACAGCAAAGCATTTGATCTCCCTTCTTAGGCAAGGCCAAAGGGATAAGCCCTGGGCCTTCTTGGCCCACGTGCTGGAAAAGATCTCACGCCAGGTAATCCTATTGTTCCCCATCCCCTCTACCTGACACAGCCACGCGCTGTTTTGCTGCGAGAGCCCAGACGTTATAAGATGACCGAGGAAGTTCAGTTTCGTGTGACGGCTCCAAACACATTAGTATTAAATTCTTATACAATCAAAGCTGCCCGCAAAGTAAAGCCAATGATCTACCTGATTTGGATGTTCTTGGCACCAGACAATAGGCTGCAATTTTCCAACAGAACCGACTTGTTGTAACACAAGGCTTTTTTTTTCTTTTTCTTTTTCTTTTTTTTTTTTTTTTCCCCAACGTTAGCTTGTTTGCCCTCCTGCCAGATTCTGTTAGTAATACTGTGGCACCGGGCCAACTTGCAGCTTGTTTGGAGTTCATCTAAAAACCTCTAGTAAAACAAGATAGAGGTTCCATGTTTCCCTTGAAAGATGGAAAGCTTCAAAAGGCCGTTTGTGGAGGCATCAACCAGACTGTCTGGGGTCCCAGTCCTCGAGCAATTACCTCATCCTGTTAACGAGCAGTTTACTTCAAGCTGTATTGAATGCAGATCTCACTCTAATGGTTAGCTTTAGAGAAGCAGTTATTCAGTCAGAGATGATCAGAACAGTTCACTTATTGGTTTCCTTGTTTATCCATCCTTTGCAAAGTACAGATCTTTAAAGAGACCATGGAAATGAACGAAATAAACCCTGATTTTTCAAGCTCACTAGGCCCCTCTTTCTAGGAAGTAAGCTTCTTAGCCTAGTCAGTCTTCATTTGTCAGATTTTGACTTTTCCTTTTTAAATGAATTTTCCATAAAAAATCACAGTTGAGGTAGCACAACAAGAAAGCACTTTTATAAGGCTCCTTCTTAACGAGCTGCCTAGTGATTTGGGGACAATTCTTTAAAATGTGGATGCCTTTTCTCATGGCGTGATAATGGTGACAGAAAAGAGCTACATTTTCCATGGAAGTTTCCACGAAACACTTTCCCAGTAGATTCCGCTTCTCTCATTTTTGGCCTACTTTCAAATGCTAAAGACACCTGGGAGACATCACTTTCTCCAGACTCTGGCTTAAAGCAAGCCCATTACCTTTGGGCTATTAGCAGATGTGAACAACATATTCATGTAAAGCCAACTCAATAAACAATTCTGTTGGTGATGTAGAAGGGTGACCTGACTCCAGATCCCTCCAAATCCCATACTTCAATGATGTGCTTTACGAAGCCCAAATGTGGCAAAGAAAGCTGTTTTTCACAACATTAGCATCTTTGTCTGAACATGGTCTGTCCACGGAGTGTGACACTTGGGTGTGAAATTGTTTTCCTGTTCTGTGAGTTTTATTTCAAAATCTCTGCAAGCTTCCCACAATAAACTGCAATAAAAAGTTGAAGTATTTGAAGACCTAATACCCAAAAATATAGTGATGGGAAAAGGAAGATATTCGTATTCAATGAAATTGTCTGCTTTTAAACATTTTTATAAAGAATGGGAATTTTTATTTTTATTTCAATCATTCTTATTTATGTTTGCATTTGTATTCCAGAAAACCTTAATGTCGGACAAAAGTTGGTATCATTTGGTCCTTCAAAATATATTCTAAAACATAGCAATTTCAAAAGTCAAAATTTGGTAGGAGAGTTTAGAGATTCTTCTTTTCACCCTTCAAAACATTCAGCTTGACAGAAGAGCCATTTTAACACAAAAGAGGTTTTGGTGAAGTATTCCCATGCGATGGTTGAGAAGGACTTTTTTTATGGAATCCCTTGTTCAACAGAAGGAATATTGACTTCTGCAGGGCTGGGGGATTTCCTGTAATACCAGCTAAATCTGCAAAAGGAGACTCTTCCTTACTAAAGGCTGAATAAGAATTCGGAACAATTTTGCCTGGCAGCACTTTGAGACACACCTTGCATTATCCCGTAATAATGTGGAAAATAACTACGATTCCGCCACGGGAAAGCTGATGCCATCTCACAGCTCCGAGGCTGCGAGGCAAACACACACGGTTGTCTCCTTTTTCCCAGGTCTCCTCCCAGCGTATCTACAGATCACTCTCCAGCCACTCCAGTGCTTAATTCGTGTGAAAAATCAGTAGTTCAAAGCACTCCTTCCTCGCCTGGAATATCTCAGACAACCTTTGGCATGGTGTTTGCATTTGCTTTGTGGCTTTATCTAATCCTGGCACTTTTTGGTTCAACCCACTGCTGAAGATAGATCCTGTGGAGGGAGCTGCTCAGCGACATTAGAATTAATATTCAAAGTCTCTGTGAGCACTGCATTTCTCCTTTCTTTCACTCCTTCCATTTCTCCTCCGTTCTTCAATAGAAGAAATGGTGAGGAAGGACGCAGCCTGCCAAGCCACATCACTAAGGTCCACAGCAAGCTGTGTGATGGTTTCACCATGTGAGCAGTCAAGGGTGGGAGAGTGAAGGACCTGGTGTGCCAGCCTTGTGGAGCTCCTCATGCTAGGACCTTGCAATGGCTTTTCCTTATCCAGTATTTCTTTAGGGATGGGTTTGAGGATACAGATCCCCAAGTCCACACAAAACTGTTCTGGGTCCATCACGCCTTGTTTCTTGCTTGTTTTTCACAGTGAAATGATTGCAATGGCACCTCCTTGCCCAAACTTCTTGGAGTTTCTACTGTCCTTGCTTTACTGAGTATCAGCCAAAACCCAAACTCACATTGAATTAATTTCATCTCTGGATACCTCAGTGTCAGATACTCTGTGCAAAGGGGAGTAAGCTGGATATTTTCCATTGAACTAGGAGCAACTCCTCAACCTGGATCTCAATCCCATCTGTGTACTTCAGTCTTCAGTAGCACTGCAACAAGAAATGCACATGAAAAAGGGGACCCTGTGTAATAGCTATTGGCTTTGAGAGGCTTCAGATCATGCTAGCAAAGCCACACTGCCTCTCTCTCCTATGACCCAAGCCAGCTGGAGCAGGCAGAAGGTTGCTCAGTCTCTGCTGACTGTCCAGGACCTGAGAAAGCTGAACTGATGGCTGCCAGATGATGCAGACGAAAGTCTACATGGCCCATTATCAGGAAACCAGGACAAATCATCAACAGTTCCAGTGCTCCTGGAAAGCCTAGTCTACCTGGGCATCAGAAACCACAAAAGGGAGTCAAAAGAGAGAAGCACTTACACAGCATGGAGTGGATGAGACATATAGTCTGGATACAGGGAGAATTGGCACTCCGTAGAGCTACAGGATGGTTTCCTAAGTGAACGTGTTGGAAACCCCAAAATATATTAATTTGAAGTGTCCAAAACCAGGAGAATGGTTATGTTTGGATCTAACCTTCATGGCTGGTTCTGGGCTTTAAAAAAAAAAAAAAGATCTCCCCAAGATTGGATCCAATTTCTCCCGGAAATATAAGTGCTCAGCCAGAAAACAATGGCCTCAAGGTAGGAAACAATGGATAACATTTTAGAATTACTAGGGAAGTCACTTTTTGATTACTTACTGGTCCTTTACAAATTTGTCCATTAAAAAAAAAATCCTCAAAGTTTGGAACTTAGAAAAAGTTTGGATTCAAATTGTGATATTTTGGCTGAAGTCCAGCTATAGAAAATAAAGGGTAGCTAATCATGCTTCAGCATAAGCTGAGAGTTTGTATGCCCTTTTCAGAGAGTCTAAAAAAAATAAGAGGATGAAATTAAGGATTTACCATATAATTGTTAACTCTCAGAAACTTGAGGTTTAGGTCTGGACAAGTGTCAGACACTTACTGCTTATCATGGTTGCTTTTGATTCAAACCTCCCTGAATGAGAACAGCAGGCAGGAAATATTTTGCCGTGTACAGCACTTCCTGGGCTTGAGGAACCAGAAATTCCATAAGAACAGCTCTTCCTCACTGCATTATTGCTACCTTAAGGCTGTCCCCAAACAATGCAGACAATGCACAGAATCCAAGCAGGAATGGGAAAGGAAAAGTGTAAAAACTTTAGCCTAGGGCAAGGTATTGCTGTTTCCTCCACATGATGTCTCAGAGTCTTCTGATCTACAGGGCATTGTTCCCAGCATTGTGCTAAGACTGGAGGAAGGTTAGACAGGCAAAATGAGCAAGGATTTTTCTTCTTCGGTGTCTGTAATGCTAGGCTGTTGACAGCTGCTGGTGTCAGACACAATTTCACAATTTCAGACAGAACTTGCAAGAAATAAACACAAATCCTACCATGTTTTTTTTTTTTTCCTGTGAAAAATAGTGGCAAGAAGTGGTGCGTCAAACATTTCACAAAGCAAGCATTTGGCTTGCTGCCAGGTTTAGCTGCAATTCCTCCACACAAGGACATGCATGTTCATCTCTGAAGTGCTTGTTCATATGTGGCTCTTCACACTCAAACACACATATGTTCCCTGTCCACTTTCATGGGCACGCATCACATACACACAGTCAGGAGATGACAACCTGACTACAATGGAGAGGGATGACAGAAAGACACAGCTGGGAGCAGGGGGAATCATTGGGTCTTCCACAGGCCATTGAAGTTATTGCATTTAGCTGCCTCTCAACTGATCTCAGGGACTGTGTCTGATTTGCACTGAAATCTCCCAGGCAGCTGATCAATTGCACATGGCCATGATCAATCAATTGATCAATCAATTGCACATGGCCATGCATAAAGTCAACAGAAATCTGTATGAGAGTTCCCACCTGCTGCCAGGATTTCCATTTTTTTGGCTTCTGGACTGTAATGTGGGCTATTCATTCACCCAGTGGGCTTGTCAGACTTGTGATAGATCTGTAGGTCCTTCTGCAGGCAACTAAACTCAGCCTGGCAAGAGCTGGTAGCAGAAGAAGGCTGCTTAGGTAAGGAGTAATCTTTTCCTTGGGTCTGCTGCAGTTTGGTCACCTGTGTGTATGAAGAGGATTCATAGGGGAAGCCTCTTCTTGCAGAAGTTTTAGGATGCTGAATCCTTGGTGAACCACAAGTATGGGTCGTCAAAGCAGCTACTAGCACTGGTGACTGTCACTGTGCCTCTGTTCTACTTTGCTCTCCACCCCACTCCTCCTATCCTTTCTTCTCCCTCCTTTCTTCTCCCTTCTTCTCGGTTCCTCTCAACAGTTATGTTCAGCACAGGGTGACTTGGCAGCCCACCACCATGCAGACCATCGGCCTGTCCACCTCACTGGGAACAAACACTGCACCAGCACGAGAGTTTGGGAGTTAGCCCTTCAGAGCAAGCAGGGATTTGGAAGGATTGCCTCTGGCATTTCATTGGGAGGTCAAGATAGCCCAGGACCCACATCTGCTGTCCACATTCAGGATATATGGATGTTTTACATAAAAGAACATCATCACATGTAAAAAGAAGTGGGGGAAGTGAAGAGAAGGAGATAAATTTTGTCATGGAGTTGTGTTCTTGGCCCTAGGGAGGTTCTAGGGAACAAGTTTTCTTTCATCATTCCTGAGTTTAGCATTCATTTTTTGGGGGGAAAGGACGTCAAATGCAGAACATAACAAGGGCCATTGCATTAGCAGAAGGGCTCGGGTCACATCTGTGGAGCAGGTTTTAGAGGTGGGACAAGCCATGAAGCAGCAGAGGATGACAGTAAGCGGGAGGCAGTGCTGGCAGCTCCACGTGCTGCTGAGGCAGCTCCCTGCCAGCCCTGAGGGCAAAGCCAAGAGAGAAATGAGATGTGATGCTGGCACGCGGCCAGGGCTTCCCACTTGGATCCTGCTCTGGGACCAACACGTCCTGGGAAATTAGAGCTTTCCCTAATCGGGGTCTCAGAAGAGGCCTCATCTTTGGTTGATTCTGAGAAGAAAGGCTACAGCCCTGGGCCTGCTTACAGCAGTGGGAGCGCTGCCATCGCCTTCTCTGGTTCTAATACTTCACACTGCTCTGTTTTGTTTTTCTAGTTATTATAGTTTTTTTTATTATGCCCAAACATTTTCTTTTCCCCATAGGGCTGGGAGATGCCAGGGACTGACACTAGGATCACACATGTACAAAGCAGTTGCTGCCTCCTCCTTCCTCTTTTGCTAAACTCTTGAAATGCTTTGGCCCAAGCAGATTTTTCTGGTTATTTCCAGGAGAAAATTAGATGTGATCTTAAAAAGGCACTGATGGAAAAGTCAAGTTGGCTGGAGAGCCTCTCAGCATCCCATCCTCTTCTTCCTCCACTTCTCTTCTGAGTGGGTCTATAAGAGCAGGTAATGCAATCAGTCTGGTGACATATAATCCGGAGCCTGTCCCAATTTTCTCCCTCTCCAAAAACCTGGCCTCTGTCTAAAGGATTTCCTGGTTAATAAGGAGGGCAAGCACTGGCAGCTGAACTTATCTGAAAAAAAAATAAAGCAAAATGAAAACCAAGCAAATAAGCCTAGGAAAGATATAAAGGGTGCAGAAGAAAGGATCACTCACAGAAGATGCAGTGAACAAAACATACCAAGCTCCCTGGATATAAGCCATGACCTATGAGGGAGAAGAAAGGAACCTGCCATGGCTAACCAGCCTCAAAATCCCAGCGAAGGCATGGCAGATCCCTTCTCTGGAATCTCCTAGGTCAAGGTGAACCCTAACAGTGTCAGTGCATTTTAGGAGTCATATAAGAGGGACAGAAAAAGTATATTTGCAATTATAGTGATATAAGTGCTAGAGTGATGCTTCAGAGAAGACCTCTGAAATTACCAACTTGATCCCAATACCATAACACTCCAGCAGCCCCAATATCTCCAGGAACTGGAGCCTGGAAGCACCAAAGCTCAGACCTTCCAAGTGCTCTGGCTGCCTAATGGCTTTCCTTCTTCCCATTACATGGAGTGGCAGTCACCCCACCGCAAAAGTTAGGGCCTGAGGTTAGCCCAAGGCTGATGCTCATGGTAGCAACAGTGGGGAGATACTCATTTTCCTAGGAGGACCGGGCAAATTAGCATCTTCCGAAGCCACAGGGTCCAAACCATCCAGACATGGGGCTTATGACCCTGCTGCTTCTTCCAGTGAGGAGTCATCTGTCCCCATAAAGCAAACCATTTCTTCTGAAAACCCTCCACCTCATCTTGGGTTCCAAGTGATCACTGAGGAGCTGGGAAGCTGCCTGACTTGATTACTCACAGCGGCTCCCAGAGGAGCAATTTCTCCTGACTGAAGCATGTTTGCAGAAAATCCTCTGCAAGGGCTGGAAACCCCAGCTGTGCGGGTTGGTGGAGCATTGAATGAGACGTGGACAGGGCTGAATGAGGCTCGGTCCAGCTGAATGAGGGCAGTGGTTGGAATGAGGATCTGGAGAGGGGTGCATTAGAGGGAGGAGCTTGACTTCCAGGCATGCAGAATTCCCCTCTTTTGGTGGGGTTTCTTCGAAATCCTTCCTAGCTCATGCTTCTTCCCTGCACGCTCGTGCCAAGAAAACCCATTGGCTGCAACATCAGAGGGATGTTAATGCAGAAAAGATTGCGAGCCCAGGGGGACAGGGTTCCTCTGAAAAGCCCACCCCGGGTGCATGTGCACCGATGCTCACGCACGTGTGTGAATCCTGCCCACATGCAGCCCCGTTCGTACCTGCGAGGAGGAAACCCTCCGGACCTTCCAGGCAGGAGGCACAGAGCAAAAGAAACTTTCATAACCCCAAATGCAAGGCGGGTTCTTTGGATCCGGCTGTGGCAAGGTGCAGATTCCACACAGGGAGCAATTCCCAGGCGGATATGTGCTGAGCGAGGAAAGGTTAACCCAGGAATGTCCCTATATGCCCGGGGATGACATATGCAAACAAACTCAGTCGCATAAACAGCAGGCATGCACGCAGGGCTTCCCACACTGCCTTTTCCTGGCATACTGACACATGCTGTGCCTTGGGGCACCTCGCTGGCCAACGGGGCCACCACAAAGGCCGGCCCAGACGCCGCGGGATGGGAGCAACGACCTGGGATGCCGCAGAAAAGCCAGCCGCTGTAAGCGGGGTATCCCTGGAATGAGACACGGGACATGTGCTGGTCACTTGTGGTCGGAAAAGCATCGCGGGACGTTTCACCGAGGCAAGGAGATAATAGTGGCCTCGCTGGCCTGGCTCCCGTATAAACAGGGGACTTGCTGCCGACCAAATACAGCCTCTGTTGTCTGCGACGAGTGTTTTCCTTTACGGAAACGCCTGTGAAAATGTCCCCGGTCTACAGGGGCAGGTCCCTGAAAAGGTCACAGGGTCCACAGGTGACCCTGTGAGCCCACGGCCAGCAGGGACCTGCCCTGGGACACTCACAGAGGGCCATGCACTGACCTCCTAGGAGATGGAAAATGCAAGCCCAAGTCCCGGCCTTTCCTCCAGTCCGCAGGCTGAGGATCTTCTGCAATCCCATTTGGGCATGTTGTGGTTTAATTAGGTTAATAAGCCCTAGCTCTGTATCCCAGCACCCTTCTCTGGATGCACACCGACCTGCCCACGCGGGCACCACCAAAACCAAATATTGCTTCTCTTGTTGTCACTGTTGCCACCCTGTGGTCTCTCCAAGCTGGAGCTCCAATATGCCATTTTTGCACTGCCTGTCCTCAGTGTCCAGGACAGAATCAAGGTGCTTTTATAATTCCTTGCTTGGCCTGCAAGAGGCTATAGCTCTCCTCCATAGAGTCGGTCCCTGGAAGCAGGAGGCCTTGCCAAGTGCAGCTTTTCCTAGCTAAAAAAGGTGCTGACATGTTCAGCCCATCCAAGATCCAATGCTTCAGAGGTGCCTGGGAGCTACATCTCTGCTAGCATGTGCTGCTTGCATTCCAGAGAAGACAAATGGACAAATTGGGTCATGCCAATGCCTCTTTGCATGCCCAGGGATTGGCATGACAATGGGAAATCCTGCCCCATGCCAGCACAGACTTTGGGACCAAAACCTTCCTCCATGTGGAGGAGGCTTTTCAATGAGGTGGCCCGTGCCTCTCCTCCAAAATGACGCAGTTTTGCTCCTTTTAGCCTGAAAAAGGCTTCCAGACATGGGGAGATGCAACAAGGGGCAGCTGCATCCATGGGGCAACGCTGTCCCATGAAGCTTGACCTTGCCATCTTGCCTCCATCTCTAACTGGAGAAGCAAAATAGTTTTATTGGTGGCCCTTCGCCTCTGGGGAGACCGTCAGCATGGCAGCCACGTAATGCAATAAGAGGGTTTGCAGCCCGGATGCATATTCCAAAGGAATTTGACGAAACCACGTCAGGTTCAGCCTGTTGACTTGGATTGGCAACTGGGGCCAAATTACTGGAAGTCAGGGCTCTGCTGGTAAAAGGCCATGTACTAAAAGGATCAACAGCCTGTAGCATGTCCCCTGAGCTGTCAGGCTCAGGGTTTCATCCCTGGTCTTTAGAGGCCGGGAGAATTTGCCATGCTTTAATTCGTGGAAAACGCATCCAAGTGGAAAGTCTTTCTGCTAATCAGTGAAGTAATTGTAGAAAAAATAATAATAATATTAACAAAAGAAGAAAAAATCATTGCAACAAACAAACAAACAAAAGCCCATTGCCGGGATGACAAATCTGACTGCTACCAAGTAACCCTCCCCAACTTTTCCAAGAATATGGAGTTCACAGAACCATAAAATCATTCCAATTGATCGAGACCTCTGGAGGCTTCCCGAACCCCTGGCCTCATCTCCTCTGGAAGCAGGATAAGTAATGCTGCTTGGCGTGTTAGTCAGCGAGCTTACGGGAGCGTGACGCAGCGCGGCTATGGGCAGTGCAGCCTCGTCCCCTGCGCTGCCTCTCGCCGGCTGGACGGGAAGAGCCCCGAGCAGAGCCTGAACTTCTGGGCACTGACACATGAGGCTGAGTCAGAGCTGCTCGGGCTGAGCCGTGGCCGAGGGGGCCCATCTGTTTGCGATTTTGGAAACGGCCGAGGTCTCAATGATCTCTTCCCCCCGGGGAGGTAGCAGTGCTGTAGTTTTCAAGGCATCGGGAGAGGGTTCTTGGTGATGGGAAACCCCAGGGAGGTTGTGGAGTCTCCTTCTCTGGAGGTCTTCAAAACCCGCCTGGATGCCACATGCTCTAGGTGTGCCTGCTTGAGCAGGAAGGTTGAACTAGATGATCTCTAGAGGTCCCTTCCAATCTTGAATATTCTGTGATTCTGTGAAAGCAAGGGTTGAGTATCTTCCCTTCTCCTCCCTCCGTCCTGCACGCAGGCACGCAATCCCCATAGCTGGCTCTGGTGGAGAGTGATGCCAGAGGAAGGACCTGCCTTGAGAAACTGCATGGGCTTTGCTCAAGCTAATGCAGCTCTCACCAGTCCTACCTAGATTTAGCTGATTCAGGACTGGGTTATTCCACAGTCCCACCTTTTTGACTATCTAGGGCTTCCTGGACCCCAAATCCTAAATGACCATGTGTCAGTACCCTTGGGTTACACCGGTGTATTTTTTTTTGTGATGCCAGGTCTCAGAACAGAGAGGCTGAACCCCAAGTACAGCTAAAAACATGTAAAACCAAAGGGAGAAAGAAAGGAATTAATTGAAGATGAGGGATACCAGCCCAGCTGCTGGTATGTTGGGGAGAGAGGGTCTTCATAGCCCCCTGACCTGCAAAATACTTTGCAACTTTGTGAGTGTGTGGCTGGGAATCACCATTTTTCATATCTGAGCCCAAATATTGTCACGTAAATGCTATCATCCTCCAGATATCATTAGTCTTTAAACACTCACAGGAGCGATTTTCATGCACCAGCTGCTAACCGACGGACACTCGATTCGCTGACTCAGATGTTAGGGATAAACAAAGGGAAAGACGGGTGACGAATGCAACTTCGGATGACACAGCTTGGCCAGGCTCGGGTCAGAAGGCTACAGAACCTCTTCGACAGCAAAAAGCAGTAGTGTCACGCAGTACGTCATTTCCCTTCTTCCCCTGGAGATCACCTCCAATTACACAGGATTCAATGATATATCTCATTTTGTATTACTGCTTCTTTTCTTTTTTTTTCTTTTTTGCTTTTTTTGATTTTTTTTTTTTTTATTTTGCTAATGTTGTCCATGCAGTTCAGCAAAAAAACAGTGCTTTGACCCAGCTAACCTTCAGGCTGTATCTGTTCGAGATGCTCCAGATGAGCTAGGTCCTCTCCTGATGATCCAGGAACACTCAAATCTATAATCTGTGCTGGTTCAGAGCAGGATGAGCTGTGCCTGGCAGAGAACATATCACGTCCCAGATGTCCATCAGACATGCCTGATTTGGACAAACTTCGCTCTTCTCAAAGGTTGGACAAAGTTGGGACAAACCATCTTCCAGAGGATCCCAAAGAGCTTCCCCTGCCTGCCCAGCCTGCTCTGTGGTGGTCTCTCCATCGTACGTCCTTGTTTCTGCTCCTTATGAATCTGGTTGAAGTTCAAAGGGAAGCAAGGAATGACATCAGGGTTGATCCAGTGGGTTCACTTCCCTATGACTCTGGGGCAAATCCTCCCTTTTTCCTTCACTTTCGGTTTTCAGGAGTAGACATTGCTTTCCTCCCTCTCCCTAACTATCCATCTGCCTAATTATCTTCTGTCCCTGCCCCTAAAGAAAAGTACATTAAATTGATATAGCCCTCATCCCCCTAATCAGGACACTCAAGCTGTTTGTATATATGCATATAATATTTAAAGGGTGGTCGTTGTAGGTGACCTATTGGTTAGATGTTTTCTGAGAGAAGTCGTTTGGTCTGAACTATTATTGTTAAATAGCTTTGTTAATGATCTAGATGAGAGGAGGAAAAATAGCAAAATAGGACAGGGAGGTGGATAGGGAAAATAAATAAACGAGCAAATAAAGAAAATGTTCTGGAGAGATCAGTAGTATAGTCAGGAAATGAATACACAAAATCTTCCACTTGGAAAAGGAAAGTTAAGGCTGCTGGAGAAAAATGATCTGAGACGGCTATTGAGCACAGAAAAGTAAACTGGCAGCCACTGATTTTTAAGCAAACGGCAGGGATTCAGCTAAAAGTGAGTCAAGCAAGCAGTGCGCCGTGTCAGCTCTCTGAAATATGGTTTCTATAGGGTGCATGCACCATTCCAAGTGGGAGATGACAGCTAGGACAGGCAGAAAATGTTCTCTTGATGTTGTTTTTCACTGGAAAATTGATTTCTAACACATGAAAATATTTAGGAAAACAATACTGGCTTTCCCTGACAACCTGGCTGTATTTTCACTGTTTTTTTTTTTTTTATATATATAGAGATGTATAGATTAAAAGATGGAAAGTGACTCTTCATCTTCTAATCTGATTTGTTGATTCTAATCAAGGCTGAACAATTTCATCATATTTAGTCTACATTTTACTCAACAATTTGAGTTTGGATAAAGCGTCCTTCCAGGCAGGTATCTAAGACACTCTCAGAAATGAAGAAAATTCTGGGATTTGGCTTAATTATTTTAATGTTGTATTTTAAACAAAAAGTTGAAATATGCTGCAGATATTTTTGATTCTGCCTCTTTCTTAATTGACACTTATCACTGGATAAAATGGTACAGCCACATCGGAGCAGAAAGTTGCAGATTATGCTGCGGACAAAAAAAGCCAACAGCACCATGACAACTTCTAGAAGCGTGATTTTAAGAGCAAAGGTTGCAGGAGATGAGTATATATATATATATTTGAGATGCTGAACATAATCATGCACCTATAGAAAAAAACAGCAAAAACTGCTATCTAACCAACAATCTTGCAATGCTTTTATTATACTGATTTTGCTGCAATTACTAAAGGAAAACTACAAAACAGCTAGGAAGGACAGATGGACGGACAGGACCGATTATTCTGGTTATTCTGACTCATTAAATGATTATTCAAATAGTCACATTCAGAGTTCCCATAAATCAGGAATCACTAGTTTGCTGACAGTGGAAGATGTAAGCCCAGGGCTGTGATTGCCATTCCCAGTTCACAACAGGGGACATCATTGCAATGGATAGAGGATAATTAATAGCAGCGAGAGGAAGCAGGAGCCTTGAGTTGAGGTTCTGCACACGAGGCTGGACCTTCTGCATGGATGGAGCCATCTCACAGAGCTTCATCACAAGGCAGAGAGGTGAGATAGCACCTTTGGGTGATATTAAAAAGTGGTAATCATACTAGAAACGATGACTGCCTTCCTGTCTTGTGTGACATTACCTTTTTTGAAAGGGGATGATGTGCAGAACATTGATTCTTGACCCTTTCCTTCTTTTTTTTGCTTTCTGGAGTGAGGGGGCTTTGTTAACCAAAACAGTAAACAGCAAAACAACCCAGCCTTTCATAGGAGATGTTGAAAAAGGACAACTACTGGCCTGTGTGTTGTTGGAATAATTAACTTCCCTGTTCAAACAGCCTCATCTCAGTCTCGTTTCAGTTCTTGGAGTCCCAGACCATCTGTGCTCCAAAACCTGGAGGTTAATAAGTATTAAGAGCTCCTCCCCTAAGATTAATAAGAACGAAGAATGCTCCTTTTCAGGGCATTTCTCCACCTCCAGCACAGCCTGCAGAAGAAAGCCAAAGCGTGCAAATTCATCTTCTTCATGCATGTCTCCAAATCCGCGGCTCCAAATCCATGCATGCAGAAGGAAAGTAAATAAAATAACATCTCCAGCGGCTGCCAAAAAATTCCGCAGTTTCTGAGCTGTTGCAACTGTATTCGTCAGGGAAAAAAAATGTCTTGGAAACCTCACTCAGATGGTGATGGCTGGAGTGGGGGGGACCGGGAGGCGCGGGGCGGAGAGAGCGCGGTCAAGGCCAGGGCAGAAGTTCATGCAGTTGGTGGTTTGCGAAAATGTGTTTTGTTTGTTCTGGATTAGGCTGTGGATTCTTAAAAGAAAACATGTTTTAGTAAGCTAATTTCAAATCAGGAGGGGAAGGAGCAGGGTCAGGGGGAGAACAAATTAGCATCTGGATGTCAGCAGAATGAAAGGAGGATTCAGACGTGGGGGAAAGCGGGTTACTGAGGCCGGCTTGGTCAGGCACAAGCTTAAAAAACAAAATCCAAAAAAAAAAAAAAAAGGAAAAACCACCCAAGGGCAACCCCAGGCGAGCAGTCAGACCAACAGGAAAGAGGCAGGTCCAGACAAGAGCACCCTGTGCAGCGATGCTCCCCGTGGGACGGCAGCAAGGATCCCGACGGGCTGTCGTTGGGAAGGGATCAGTTCACACTCGGGCTGAGCTGCAGCACACTTGGACTATGAGAGCGGCTGCTGGGTCTGGCTTTGTGCAGAGTGCCTCTGGAGGGGCTGCTTCCAGTCACGGGCAGATCCCATCGGCGCCCGTGGAGGAGCGTCCCGTAAATCCCTCCTGAGGACACACACGCTGCGGCTGCTCCATGTGAGGAAAGAGGGAATAACCTCATTCTGCTAAATGCATCTTCTAGCACACGTGAGAATACACGTATGGCCCCCGAAAAACACTTGTGCTTTCCCCCTGCTCTCTTCTTGTGTATCTCGGGCACACACACAGTCCTTGCCCCCTGCACCATTCCCCCAGCTTGCAGCAAGCAGCAGATGACTAATTTCAAACATGCATCACTCCTGCTCAGGAAAGAGGAAAGCAAATCCAAGCAAGCAAATGCAGTTGCTTTTATCACAAATTTCTAGATATTCGTTAATAGCTGGCCTGGCAGGGAAAGGAGGGAAGATGTTTGAACCTGGTACTCAGCTTGTGATCACACAGAGCAATGAAATTATGCTGAGCAAGCCAGGGAAGCTAATAGAAAGGAAAAGGAAAGGGAGTACTTCAGTTTGTTGCTTCTTGTTTTTTAATAAAGGTCAGTAAATAAAACCTCTGTGACAGGGCCATAACTCAGGTTTCGCATTTACCCATATCCTGTTGTCTCAGCTCTAAATTTAAACATTTGTTTTGAGAATTGAGAACCAGGGAAAGGCTACAGCGAAGCAGACCAGAAGTGGGGTCTTGTAGCTGATATCCAAGAAGGAGGAGCACTAGGTGAGTAGAGGAAATGAGAGAATCTCGCTTTTGTGGAGCTACTTCTCTGTAAGGAAAATCATTTTGGGCTCCCTTTCTTAGAGATCAATTTCAGCAGGAATCTTTACATTGCATCCAAAATGGGACATATCCCTGAAAATTCATGTCCGAGTGCTCCATAGCATAGTCAAATCATACCTAAAGCAAAAATTGTCTCTAGATTCAATTACGGCTATTTCTCCTTTGTTGCATACACAAACTTTTCTCGTTTTCCTTCTCATCTTCTCTGAGCTTGCCTTCTCCACTGGCACCTTCCCAACTTCTGATTTCCATTCTTCTCCAATTTGCTTTATTCTCCAGCATCTCTCAGCCCTTTTGTCTCCCATCAGTGCAAACATGCTTGGGTGTTTCCCAACCCACTGGTCTCCCAGTCCTTCCAGATCTTTTGCAACTCGGCATCCATCTACTGAAATAGCTCCCATTAAACTGTTGACTGACCTCTTCCTAGCCAAGTTCCAGGCTGGCCTTCCATGCCTAAATGCCTTTGGTCTGTCAACACCTTCCATACAGTCATGTATGTACAGTCAAGACCATTAGACACAGTCTTCTTTTTGAGATCTTGCTTGCCTTGATTTCCATTATCCTTCCTTCTCTTGGTTCTCCTTCCACCTTCCTAGTCCTCCTGCTTGGTGTCCTTTGCAGGAATCTCCCTACCTCCCCACATTGCTGTGGGAATATTGCAGGGCTTTGTGCATGGTCTCTTTCCTCTCCCTGTGCCCCATTCTTCTGGGAACCACGTCCACAAACACACCGTCTGCACCGATGACTCACAAATCCACCTCTGTATTCCAATAAGGCTCCCTCTCTGTCCAGACTGAAATCTTGACCTGTCCTTCTGGCTTTTCTTTATGGATGTCTTGCCAGCAGCTCAAATCTAGTCTAGACTATATTATTTTTTATAGTTAATGGGGAAGACAAAAAGGAACTTTCAGGCATGATTCACCTCATTCTGATGTAGATACCTAAAATAAGTCAGATGAATTGCAGCCTGCAAGTTCCTCATTGTGCCATGAAATGTGCAGGAAGACCAGATGACAGGTGGGGAAATCCACGCTGTCGACGCCTACATTTAAATGAGATGAATCCCAGCTGGTGTGATCCAGGTTACAAATCAGACCTGTGAGACTGCTCAGACACACGTGTGACCACCCCATTTTGCATTGTGGTTGATGCAACGCTGAAGCCAAGAAGTTTAGCAGCACGAATGACCACCAAAGAGCCGCACATCGCAGCTATTCCAAGGCCAAAGGGGGAGACAGAGATGAAGGACTCCACATTCCTCAGGAAAGAAAGAATTTGCTTTTGTTTTGACGTTCACCAGCATCAGGAAGTCTCAGGATGTAGGAAATGGCTAGCGCTGGTTGAGGCAAGGCTGATGCAGCCTGTTGTAATCCCTGCAGCTTCACATCATGGGCTGTAAGCATCCATGGAAGGTGGCACTGGCAGTGCTTGCAGCCATGCACAGCACAGAAGTCCTGTTGGAGCATCAGGCTAAAGCAGAGTCATGGCACTAGAATATGCTGTTAGTGTTGCTGCCTAGGGAGGATTTCAGAAAAGGACATCTGTGGGATCTGTGACCTACTTTTGGGTAGCATGAATGAGGCATTTCTTGGTTTTCTGTTGTTTGACTTTGTTTGATGAAGTTTTATCTAGGCTTGATCTCCACTTGGACAGAATGAAGTCATTTTATTCTTCTCACAAGCTGGCCTGGGCAACAGCAAGATTTCCAGGTGAGGCTGACTCATGCAAGACCTCATGTTTCCTTCGGAAGATGCAGTTCCCTGTATGGGGAAGCTTGACTAGCTTTCAGGGAGCCTGCCAGTGTAGGACAAGATGGGAATCATCCAGTCAAAGGATTCAGCTCACAGCTCCCTGGCACACAGGTGATCCATGCCTCCATGCCACTTTCCTCCTCATGCCACATCATCCATATCCAAGTTCTCCCTCCCTAGTCTGTTCAACTTATCTTATCTCCTCCTTTCCCAAGGTCTTTCATGGCCGATGTCCTTGTGGCTGCTGGGGCAACTGCACATCCACCTATTAAACACCTTTAGCACATGCTGCCTGACACTTCCCGAGAGATTCATCATCATCATCATCATCATCATTTATTTTACATCCCCTCTAATGCTCTTTTGATACAGATTCCTGATAGTAACAAAGCTGCTGGGCTGCATTTGTCATCCTGGCTAAGACTGGGCCTTGGATTCCATGTCTTGTGACCATAAGTGATGTACATGGCTCTGATGATAAGTGCACTGGGGAAAGGATTATTCCTCATCCTGTGTTCACTCACCATTGAGTTTGGGGCTATAGAATGTGAGAGGAGGAAGAAGAGCAGGAGGAAAGGTCTGAGATGGTATAAGGAGTCATTTCTGCCACAACCATGGCATAATCATCACCTCCAGACTTCCTGAGAGCTAAACACATGCAGCCCAGCTCAAAGACCAAGGAAGAGCATGGAGCAACATAAACCGAGAAGTGTCCATCCGGTGAGGTTTGCCTGGATTCTACATGGCCCTCTCCTATAAGAGTGAGTGTTAGGATTCATCTCACCCTACTGCAGGAATGGGATTTGGCTCCCAGTCCCACACACCTGTTTTGAAGCGTGCATGATGCAGGTGTCTGTGCACGCAATGGGTGCTCCCAGAACAGGGTATGAGGAATATGTTGGGAGGAGAGCCATAGGAATCACACCTTCACAAAAGGTGTCCAGAAAGGGTTTCACAAACAGACCTACAGTCTAAACAGGGATCTTGGTGGAAAAAAAAAAAAAAAAAGAAAAAAGAAATTAGAAAGAAATTACGATGCTTTCTTCAGCTCAGAAAAGGGTGAATGCATAGAGACTCTCCCTTACGCTGATGTCAAACTCAGAAAACCAAATTACCCTTGTTTTCCCCAGGGTCCTGACCTTTGCAGGTTAAAATGTGACTGCTGGTCCCAAACTGGGATCCTCTGAGCCTTAGGCAAGGAGTGCACGGTGCTGGAAATAAAATAAGTTGCTAAACCAGCCATGAACGTGGTGACTCTAGTTCTGGATCATTACCCTGCCGGCTGGCAGCAGGGAGATCTCCGGCTTCCGAAGGAATTTCCACCCCGGGACTGGTGAGAATGGAGCAGCAGTAGCCAAGTCTCCGAGCATGCGAGCGTGAATTAGGACCTGCTAAACTGCCATGACCGTCGTCATGACGGGAAGGAAATTCCTGCAGCCACGGAGAGCCCGTTTCGTGAGGATGCTGAGGAGGTGCTGGGGGAGCTAGCGGAGGGAGAGGGTGGAATTAGGAGGAATTGTGATAACATGATGGAAGAGAAAGAGATGGGAATTTAGCAAGATTGAGGTCTTATCAGACTTTTTTATTTTTTTACTCTGCACTGGAGAACAAAAAAAAAAAAAAAAAAAGGCGGGAAAAGGGTTTTCAGAGGAAAGGAGATGCCAGAAGTGACAAGTTGTGATCTACCTTGACATAAGGAAAAAAATTATATGCTGAAATATCAGGAGGTAAAAGATTCACAAAAAAAAAAAAAAAAAAAAAAAAAAAAAAAAAAAAAAAAAAAAAAAAAAAAAAAAAAAAAAAAAAAAAAAAAAAAAAAAAAAAAAAAAAGGCGGGGGAAGGGGATTCAGAGGAAAAATAAACAAAAGTTGGCCCGAGTTCAGCTCTGCTGAAGGGTGCTAACAGCAAGGAGCTGAATTTGCCACAGATGCATTTAAGCCTTTCCAGCCCCATGAATTCTTTTTCCAGAAGTTTCCCAGAGTAAAGAGAGCTAGTCCAAAACTGAGAGAGCTTTGACATTTGGCTATAAATCTACGTGTCAGCAGCCTGGGAGTGAAAAAAGGGGGAAAAAAAAAAAAAAAAAAAAAAAAAAAAAAAATAAAAAAAAAAAAAAAAAAAAAAAAAAAAAAAAAAAAAAAAAAAAAAAAAAAAAAAAAAAAAAAAAAAAAAAAAGGAAAAACAAACCGTGTAACGAAAGAGGGATGAGCTCAGAGCCTGGACGGGAGCGGAGCTCGGGGCCGGAGCCCGACGTAGCCCTCGCACGTCGGGGCTCCCGGGGCAGGAGAAGCCGTCGGGATGATGGATGGGCGCCGAGCGCTAATGGTCCCGCCTGGAAGCAGCGGCGTGGTTGGCGCAAGGCGAGTGCCACTGCGGGAGCAGCCCCCGGGCCGCTCCGCGCTGGCCGAGCGCCGCGGACCTCTCCTGAGCCTGCACGTGTCTTCTGAGCGAGCTTGCAGATCCTCGCCTTTTGGGAGGGCTTCTCCGCCTCTTTTTCTCTTCCCCCTTTTTACTTTTTTTTATTAATACAACAGGGTCTCTGTTTGTGTGCAGGGGGAATAGCGGGTGAGGGCTCCGGCCGCTGCTGGGGAGGTGCAGGGGGTGGCTTTTGGGGAGCGTGATGGATGGCTTCTTGCAAGGCCACCAGCAGCCTAAGCTCTCCCTCGCGCGGGGCACGTCCAGCGGGATGGACGCTAATCCCGCCCGGATGCGGGCCGTGGAGGCAGACAACGGGCCCTGGGAGGCCGCGAGCCTCCGCCGCGCTGTCCCTCCCAGATTAAGGCCTTTCAAACCAAAGCGGCCAATATGGTTTCGATCAGCCCCGGCAGGCTTCTTACAGAAGGGGCTTTTAAGCCCTCAGGTGCTGGTGTTCAGCTTCTTCCAGCTCCGCAAGGTCAGGATGGGCGAAGGTTTCCAGGGAAGAGGTCCAAGGAGCGGTTGGGGGAAGCACCAAGAGCAGCGATCTCATCTAGGCTGCCTGATGGACACGACGGACCTGGGGTCTGCAGATCCCCCGCTCTCCAAGCGCTTCTCCCCAAAATGCTTCTCCCGGAGCAAAGCTATTTGTCCTCCTACCTCTTGAAAACTCCCCAATAACAAGTTGAGAGAGTTGCAGGGGATATTTGTGTTAATGCTGCAGAGTTTTGTGTCTGTCCACCAAAGGCTTCTCCATGGGGTGGGGAGCAGCAGCTCTGATACCTCCTGATTGCAGCTCAAAGATTATTTGGGCAAATGCTTTCTCATGCATCCACACTCTTGTGTGTTTATTGTGTTTATGCTGCAGGACAAGCATGAGGCCTGGTCCAGCAAGCAAAAAATACATTTTTTTTCTTTTTTTTTGTTGCCCAAATGTGTCTCTGAGGAATTGATATTGTTTCATAGAAAAAAAAGTCAATGTGAATAAACTACCTCCTCTTTGCTGGCCATGTTGATTCTAAATGCTCTCTCATGTCTTCTTTCATTGCCCCCACCAAGACAACAAAACAAGACAAAACAAAAAGCTCTTACTCTAGGAAACTCCTGCTTTTGTTTTCATGGGGAAAAGGTGCAGATACTGAGATGTTCAGCAGCAGAGAACTTGAAAATAGACCAATTTCAAGCCTTTAGGTTATAGATAGAGCTGCCTTCTGCCATTTGTTCTCCCAAAGGCATGTGTAGATCTTCCGAAAACACATTAATTCGCTTAATATTTCAAACATACATAAATCAACCTACAATCCAGAGCTAAAAGCTCGAAGGGATTTCAAGTAGCCTCAGTCCATTCTCTTCTCTCAGCCAGAACAGGTTTTGCCCAGAGCATCTTTTGAAGAAGGTGAGATCAGAGCAGAGCAAATCAGGATTATAAAGATGGGATGGACACAAATGGACACAAACTAGATGGCCTCTACACCTTTAGCAAAGCTTCCAGAATGTCCATTTTCAAGTGAATGCACAAGAACGGTTGCAATTTTCACCCTGCCAAAAGCAGGAGAATTCAGGGGATGAGGCAGGTAGATCCCATTTGCTTCTCCCCATGTCTGGAAATGTCTTCTGCTCCCCCAGAACCAAAAACCACCCTGGTGCCATCGGGCAGAGCTGCAAACCATCTCGTGCATTCATGAGATTTTGCTGCGGGTCGTTCCTGAGACCTGGATTGGCACCAGTTCACATCCAGAACACAATTCCCATCCCCATTTACTCTAAATTAGGTCCAAATTGCACAGGTGAACCAAGATCTAGCAAGAGAAATAAACTCACTGATCTTTCAGTCTGGAACAAGGGATCTCTCCTGCCATGGAGCCTGCATCTGTGTTTCTCTTGGGTTTATTTCATATCTTGGACCCTGGTTCAAGGCAAGTTAAACTGCAGATACTGCAGGGAAGGAAGGTAATTGCTGCATTTTTAACATACTAGCAATTCTTCTTTTTGTGAACTCAGAGACAGCAACTGCCTCCACGTATCGGCGAGCGTTTACTTAGTAGCAGGAAGCCTGAAATCTGATGCTGTCTCCACAAAAATCCTCAAGTACATTTAACAATGGCCCTTGTTTATAAGCATCGAGCCGTCTGTTTTCCCCCCTTTCCTATAGTGATGCAACAGTGAGTGCTGAAGAATTTGGTTTTGGAGCCAGATACTGCTTTCTGCCTGCGGACTTTGGGGATTTTTTTCCTTTTTTTTCCTCCACATTTACAAGGAGCAGATTCTGGCTTCATCAGCTGCATTTCTTCTACATTGCTGGAGAGAGGCCGGTCTCTCTGGGGTCGCAGGAGTCATCCCTTACAAAGAGGGTATTCAATAGGGTGCAAAAAATGGTACCCTGGAGACTTCCAGGACATTGAGACATCCTCAAAGAGCTGGCAGCTCCACCACAGGATTTGCAAGATCTGGTGTGCTGGCAAGGGGGTTCTGGTGGGATATTCCACATCATCCCATACATTGATAGACACCTGCATTTTAGGCAGCTGAACTAACCTCATGTGTCTGTGAATGAGCAGAGATTCTCTAGGTGCATTAGTTGGCTTTCCAGAGCCTCCTATGGGAGCTTATGCTCCCTCTAAATACCTATGCAAAGGCATTTAAATGTAGGTGTCCCCATTTGTGAACTAGCAATAGGGGAGGAAGAACTTCTGCTCTTGTGACCAGATAGAAACCCAATGGCACATGAGAATTTGCATGCAAATATGCATCTGTCTACAAATATAAAGAGAAGGAGATATACTTGTGTAGTGCCTTCACCTTTGTGTTCAGGGGTGCATGATATTGTCAGTATAACTGCTTATCTACTGACCTTCCCATCATCCATCCATCCATCCATCCATCCATCCATCCATCCATCCATCCATCCATTTATCTCTGCTCTCCATTGTATTCTGTAAGTATTATCCAAAAGAAAAATCAACACCGTGATTGTGCTGGTGTGCAAAAGAGCTGAACTAAAGGTGTTTTATCTCTGTTTGCCTCTCATATCACCTGCTCTCCAGGGGTTTGCACCAAAATGTCAGTCAGCTGATGAGTACACGCTGGGATGGCATGGTCCAATAGACACAGCTCCACAGGACCAAGGCTCCAAAGACCTGGGTGCTGCTCAGTCTTGCCCACAGGTTGGTGAACAAGAACGTCCGAGATCCTTCAATGATCCTGTCTTTCTCAAAAGGCAACAACTTCCACTACATTCCATGCAAAGAGGTACTTTCAGTTGTGTGAAGGACTTTAATTTTTTGAATGCCTCATAGTTCTCACGTTATGAGATTTGGTGAATAACAGCTCTGCATTATTTTACTGACAGATTTAGCTGTTTCAATGCATAATTTTACCCACTGGAACCAAAGAAAAGCCTCTTCCAGCCTCTTTTCAAAATTGAAGAGTATGAGCCTTTTCAGTCTCCCCTCATAAGTAATATTCTGGACAAATAAGTATACTTTGGGTAAGCCACTCTAACCATATGGACCTGTTTTCAGCCTTGACATCTAGGATTTCATCCTTGTTAGTAAAGCAAATCCTTTGGCTGTTGCCCTCACAGCCCTTGTTGCAAGAAAGTCCAGGATGCTCATGAGCAAAGAAAGTAAAAGACAAGGAAGAGAAAACTCCATTTGGCAGAGCAGGACCCGGCACCCAGAGCCAGGCAATTCCAAATCCAGCTCTGGAGAGCCAACGGATTTGCATTCTCTCCACAACAAAAACGGTCCTTTTGCTCTTCCTTTTCCACTCCCCACCAGAAAATGGGACTCCAGCAGCATCCTGCAAGGCTCTACCTGAGTTAGTCTAGAGCTTAGTGAGATGGCAATCATCATGAAAGATATAGCAGATGAGGAGGGAGCCCTTGCTGTTTTTCATGAGAAAGTTTTCTCTTGCAGTGCAATCCACACGAGGCTGCTGGAGGTCAGATGAGGGTTGCACAAACTCTCTTGTCTTCTGGGTGTCTGCTATCAGGGAGAAAAGCATGGCCTGTCATCTCTTCCCCCATCTTCCTCTGAGCAGAGACGACTTGTCAAGCCTCCTGTCTGGAGGATGATTCTCATAAAAATCATCTCCCCTGAGCAAAGGTTTCAATACTGCTCTGTGACAGGGTGACAAGGGAGAAAGGAGCAGCACGAGGCAACCCTGTCAAATTGCTCACGACCCTTTCCCTGGCCTGTGACTCTCTGTGCCCAAACCATCCCATTCCTACACCCTGGTATAGCAATGACTAACGCTTCAGAAAATAAAAAATGAAAGGGAAAAGCAAGTGATCTACAGAAAGCAGATATCTCATATAGTGCATTTTTTTTTTTACTTCAATTAGAGGGAAGAAGACACAGAAGGAACGTTTTACCACCGCAGTATGTACATGTCATCTCCTGTCACCTCCTGAAAGGGCTCCCCGCACACCTGCTGCCTCCTTGACTTACAGTAAGGTGCTTGGATAAAACACCCCAGGGACACCAGGGTTTGCAGAGTGTTTGGATCTGCTCTGCGCTCAACCCGGACCCCAACGCTGCTAGAATCTGAGCAATGCCCCCGACACACACACACATCGCCTGGAGCCAGGGCTCCTAATCAACGACTTTCTTCTGAAGAGCCTCAGGGTTTCTTTAAACTCACTTGTTTGCAGCTGTTCCTAGAAGCCTAATAACAGCCACGGAGGGAGATGAGGGTTTGTTACCTTAATCTCTCTGTCCTTCGGGGTTGCAAGTGACATCTTCTGCCTCTCCTCCATGCCCACAGCACACTTTGAGGAGGAATGTGACCATAAATAAATTGAAAACCTGCCATCTTTCGGTATCAGAGAGGAGAAAAGAAGAGCAAATATGTGCTAGGTATCCAGCTTTGCTGGATAAAATACTGGATTAGGACAGAGCAAAGCGACTCCTTGAATTTGTTACCTTCACAGCACCACTTTTCCTGTTGGAGGATTTATTTCAGATTCTTCCTTTTCTCTGCTGATGGCAATTCCTGCTGTTAGGGATTGCTCATTTGAACATACGCAGTCCCCATTAATGTAGAGTGGTACTGATGCTCATACAGTGCTGCCAGCTAACAGGTCGAAATGAGGTGTGGGTCACATCAAGGTTGTGCCTGGAAGTGGCACATGGTGGCATGAACCTGAACATGAATCTGCTGGGTACCGGTAGGTAGGACCCAAAATGGGCTGTACCCTCAGCCCAAGGCTTGGGGACCCGTGTGGTGCTTGCACGATGAGGAAAGAAAACTCACTTCTCACTGTGCATCCTCCAGGCACCCCCGAGCAGCACAAAATCCCCTCCAAGCAGAGGGGCAGGCAGGGGCGATCCTTTATCTCGCAGCGCGGAGAAAGGCAGCATTGTTGGGCCGGATGGTTTCGTTACCCCCTTGGGTGCGATTCCCCACACCAGCGCTTGCAGTCTGCACAGTGAAAAATGACCTGTTACGTGTGCACACACACACACACATCCGTGGCTTCTCTGCAGCACGTTTGCTTCGTTACCTCCCCTGTCCGGGGCTCCAACCCCGTCTTTGCAAGGCCGCGTGTTTTGGACGGGCTCTATATTCCCTCGCCTCCAGCAGACAATTAGGAACAGGCCTCCAGGAGCGAGCTGTGCTCCGAGCAACCCTGCAAAGCCTCCGCCAATCCCCCAGCCACCCCGCGACCTGGAGGTAACATCCATACTAAGCTGTTTTTAAGACAAACAGAAGGAAATACTTAGGTGTAAAATTACTTGGCAGAAGCCAAGCCGTTTCCTCTTTTGACAGGGGCAAAATAAATAGAATAATCATCGGTGATCCTGAAAAATGCAACCACCCACTAAGAGAAAAGGGGGGCCGCGCTCTCCCTTCGGATGAAACCCCATGTCGCCTTGAACCGGACGGGCAGGACAGCATGAAATGCTCCTGATCCGAGTTCCGCTTGTGCTCGGGTCACCCTCTTATCAGGATGCTCCTTTTCCACAAGACCTCTCCCAAGGGCTTTCAGCAGGTGGAGGGGAAAAGGCTGTGCAATTTCCCCAAAATCTCCTGTGGGTTTTCCTTATGAAATATCAGTTGCTTTTCCCCTTCAGCTCCCTCTTTGCAAAGGCACACTGTGAGGAAGCTGCAGAGATAGCTGGGAGGAAAGACATGGCAGATGTGCTACAAGGGCTGCTCCCATCTCGGTTGACCCGTGGAGGCCCCAGATTGACCACAATCTAGAGCAGCACGGAGATGACGACATAACGCGGGTCACAGAGGATGATTTGGGATGAACCATTGGTACTGCTGATGGAAGGACACCACTCCAGCATCAGAGATCTCATGCTGAGTGAAAGAGGTCAGACCATGACCACCACATCTCCTGTCTACTCTAAGCTCTCCTTCTAGACAAGCATCAAGACCTAGTGGAAAGAGGGAAAGGAAAAGGGACATTTCCATAAGGTGTTTTGCTGAGGACTCTCACAAGAGAGGTGAACTTCCCCCTCAGCCTTCTAAAATTGCATTAAAATTCACTCAAGGGTCTGAGCAGCTCCTGAAACTGCATTTTTGGGGGGAATCCCTGCCAATTTGCTATGTGTTTTATCTTGCCCTGCATGGAAAATAATAACTAGGTCATTTTATAGTATAATTTTACACTAGATGGTGCTACGTAATATGACCAGCACCTGGGGTCCACAGTCAGCGTCCAGCAATGAGACACTGGAGACAGGACAGGAGGAGAGAGCTGTGACCAGACAAGAGCAGCACGCTTTGCCCGTTGCTCCTGTTTCGGTTGGGGATGTGCTTTTACGGGCACATCACCAGTAAACCTGGCAAAACCAGCACAACGATATCTCAGCAACACTTGTTATGAGAGGGGTTGGATCCGACAGGAGAGAAGTCACATCCCAGACTAAAGTGATTGCACTGGCACAAAGTCGCACCTAGAGCAAGGCACAGACTAGCTGCACAAGCAGGATGATTCTTCATTCCCTTGTCTTTCTATTCTCCCAACCAATTCTCTTCTCTCTGCTTTCCCAATATTTGGAGAAAATCACTGAAAAGAGAGAGAGGAAAAAGAAAGAAGCAAAGTCCTGCTCCCATGCCTAATGAAAAGAGGGGAAAACAGATAACACTACTCTTAAGGAAATAACTTATTTTACTACGCAGCAAATGTTCTAATAAAGTCAGAGATTTGACAGCAAAATTAAACTTCTCCATGCTGCCATATCCTGTCTTCCTTTTCCATGGCTTTCAGTCTGCCAGAAACATAGAGTTCGATGTTTTATCCGTTCTCCCCTTCCCAGAAAAGCTAAGGAAGAAATATTTGAAAGTCAAATAGAGTTTCGTAAACAGAAAATAAAAGGAATATTTTTTAACAAGGGGTATGTCACCATTAGTATAGATACTCCCACCATCCAGTGGATTCTCCAATAAATTTTTAAATAAGAACTATGACTGGGATTAATCTCACTAGTCTTAGACTAGACATCGTGTTGTAGGTGTCCATCACTAAATAAATCACTTTACCCAAACCAATAGAGGGAAATTCATCGCTGGGTGAGCCAGCTCATCCCAAATAGTCATGCAAACAGGTAGTGTGAATCACAGCTTAGAAAGACTTATTGCTTCATTAGTGGTATTTTAGATAAATCACTCAAATGTAAATGTTATCATTAAAACTGCCCGATGCTCAATGCAATGTAGCACATATTATTGCGATAATAACAGTCTTATGCAATGGATTTGATATTGAATTTTGATAGGACACATCTGCCCGTTTTTTTGTTCCTTTACTTTTTTTTCCTTTTTTTTTTTTTAAAAAAAAAAAAGAAAAAAATCATAGACTGAAGTTTTCCTGCAAATCCCAGTAATTCCACCAGCACTTGGTTGCTGTCCTCTTTCTCATCTAACTACCTTGCAATACATTTAATGCTCCCTGAAGCCAGGCCAGCATCAGGCAGGAGTAAACTCATTAGAACACATTTCAGCTGATCTGGAAAAATAAACAGAAAATAGGAACGGTTAAAGATCACTTTATTATAACAATGATGATGATGTGCTTTTTTTTTTTTTTTCTTTTTTTTTTTCTTGGCCTTTTCATGAAAATATAAGGCACTGATGAGAAGTAGTTGTAGGCTATTTTTTCTTATGGGGGAAAAAAAAGAAAAAAAAAACCATTTCCTGCCCATTTGTACCTGGAAGAAACAAACCTCTCCATCCAACGCACTTTGGAAGGACAAACACCATCTGCCTTGTGTCAGATGAGTCAATCCAAAATTAGAACAGTGGGGAAAGAATTTGAATACTTTCTATATACATGACAACTTAGAAAGGTTTAACGCATTTCGGAGATTTATGACCCCAAAAAGGAAACATCCTGGCTTCATCAGATACAAAAAATGTTCCTTGCAAAGTCATACTTGTGCAAGCTGGGGCAGCGTCTCGGAATTCCCTATGGTGTCAATATCCCATAGGAAGCCCATAGATTGTTATGGGCTACTAGACATCGATAGTTATGATGCTACTAGCAAAATAGTTCAGTTGGTTTTTTTTAATCCATAATAATGCATTATTTCACTGATTCTACAGAAACATGAGGTCTTTTAGGGACAGATGATCCTATTTCCAGAAGAGAAATGATGCCAAGTGGCCTCTCAGAGGCTTTACATGCATATTTTTTGTAGTCCCAGTAGCAAATCTCCTGGTGAGGTGCAGGAAGGCCAATGTGATGTCACAGGATGGATTTTCCGTTGTTTCATTTTATAAACTGGGCATAAACCAACATAAAGAATGAAGTTACACTAGAAGGAGATTGGCAAAACTGCAAAGCCCACCACCCAAACAATATGAAATACCAAAATTCAGACTGTCTTACTCTTCCCTGGATTAAACCACCTTTTCCTCCTCCCGGTCATCACGGGCCATGTTTTATTGCATTTCCTCCCAGTCTGTCCTCTTTCCCTCTCCTTCTGGAAGGACAGGGCTCCGCTCAGGACACAATAGCTCAGCTCCACATGTCCTAACACTGAAGTGGAGATGTTGCTTATGTGTCGTGTAGAGCATTAGTCTGTTTATACATCGCAGGGCAGCACAAGAGCAGCACGGTGCTGACTCACACTGACTACGTGACGCTCTGCAAAGCCCAGAGCTTTTCCCTCAGCCATGTCCCTCGCCAGCCATCCTCCACCCTGGCTTTTGACACCGATCAACCTCAACTAAGCGTAGACCTTGCTCATGGCCATGGAAAACACCCTACTGTCCCAGACCCTCCAGGTTAGCTTAGATGCACTTCACTTCCAGTATGTTGGCCAGCACTTTGTCCCCATTCTCAACCAGCATCAACTGCAGATTTCATAAGTCCCTATTACCCTATGCCAGTCAGCAAGGGAGATGTCAAATTCCAGACCCTTGAGGAATCCTTCTCTGTAGAGGTTTCCACTTTGGCAGCAAATAATCAATAATTCATTGTTATACATTTGTTTTTTACTTGAGCTGACAACGCTACAGGCACTAGTGGATATCAGCTTTTCTTAGGAGCAACTTAAGTACAACAGGTATTAACTTGTGAGCATTCACAATGACAGTCACAGAATGGTGACTTCTGTGGCTTCAGAGAAGAAAAGCTGTTTCAAGCTAAAAAAAAATCTCTAAGTGTGAATGTTTCACCACAAGATCATAACAAATCTGTTCAGAGCACCTAGATCTATCTTCAAAAGACATCTTAATTAGGAATGTCATTGAAGGAACATTCGGATTTTTGTAGGGAGGGGAAAAAAAAAAAAAAAAGAAATCCATAACTTCAGAATCCAAAGCAATTATTTCCCTCCTTCTTCACAAGAGAGGAAAGAGTTATATTTGAAAAATGTAAAATAAAAAACTAAAGGAAAAAAATGCCATTCTCATATCCTCTCCCAGAAGAAGAAAAATAAGGGAACAAGAAGGAAGAAGGAAAAAAAAAATACCCTAACTAGAGCATGTTGAGATTTTTATCCATACCAGTTAAAGATCTGCTAAAATTTATTTCATAAAATACTGAGAAACCCAAATAATACCTAACATAAGTAAGTCTGCCTACAACATATCTGCAAAGAAAACAAATGCAAGAAAAAACAGCCTTCCCAAAAACAAATGAACTACAAGAACAAATGCAGCTCAGCTTCTCGGGTAAATTAAATCAGACTTTCCCTGCAGAAATGTGTGAAGTCCCAGGTGATGTGAATCTGATTTGCTTAGTGATAGCCACTAAAGTTGCCTGATGGTCTACATGAGGCCTGCTGAAAGAGGTAGAGCTGCAACTTGGTAAAGCCAGACTTATTCCCAGGCTAACTTTAATTAAAAAAAAAAAAAAAGAGAGAGAGATAAACAAACAAAAACCCTTAAGTTTTGTATTTGCTCCCACAGAAGCTGTTGAAAATCAGTAACTTTCTCTAGTGGCTCCAGCTGTAATAGCTGTAATTAATGCAGCGGGCAGAGTTATTGGAAGCTGTGACTCCATCCCAGTGCTCTTTCCCCCTGTATTCACCATTCCTGCCACTCCAGGCGACATCCTGGGAAGCAGTAATTCACACCAGGGTTTTCCTTGCTGCATTCCCCTGTGGATCATCACGTTTGGGATGATTTAAAGGCCTGGGGTTATGTGCGTGCTACTTCCTCCTCCTGCCAGCTGGGGTCTGCCTTCCTCCAGGTTCACGTGGGGGATGCAACACTTTTCCTACTATTTTCTGTTCTGCTGCTTTTGCCACCAAGAATCTGCTTTGCTTTACAGCCTGCAGTTTCCTATCGACGGAAGGTTTCTGCTGGAGTGTCGTTTCGTGGCTACCAGCTTGCTTGTCCGAGCTGTCCAATCTGAGAGCCAAAACCAGAAGGTAAGCAATTTACACTAAAGCTCTCGAACACAGAGTACCATATATATGGGCTGGATGGGCTCTACTACCTTAAAGTTTTGAGGAGCGACGATGGGGATTAGTCCATTAAGTCTAAATGTTTTAACAGTTATTTTAGCTGGTATCTACACTCAAGACAGCAATTCAGACCAAGGGTTTTTATGCCCGTCAGGCTTGGGAAATATGGAAAGATGGGAAACAACATCCAGATTTTGCCTTTTTTATACAGGGATTTTACCAGAAGTGTTTCACACCTTCCAAACCTGGGGGCAAGGCCCCAAAGAACCTGCTCTAATGGGACCTGCCGTGAGCACCAGGTTGGACTAGATGATGTCTGGACGTCTCTCCCAACTAAGCCATTCTGTGCTAGAGGCAGAGGTAGCAGCGTTTGTACCTAGGAAACCTGGTCTGAATGGAGCATCTGTTCTCAAGCCCTTCTTCTTACCCCTGAAATCCATCCTCCTGATAGCAATTCCTGCAAATTGTTTTCAACCAAAAATGATAGTGCAGTGGAACATGATCACTTGGTCATCAAGTAGCTGATGCCACCATCTGGGGAAGTACAAAAATTCCCCAAATGGGGAAAAGCTCTGGCTGGGCTTAGCAAAAGCAAGCTGCCATTTCCCATTCTTCCTCTGATAGGTGCTGGAAAAGAGCCCAAGCCACAAAGTGCAGATCTGCTTCCAAGTTTTACTACAGTTCTGCCATTAGAGGCAGAACAGGTAGGAATGCCTACGCATATGGTTGCCTGAAACTCCTCAATTCAAAGTGCAGAGCCTTGAACAGAGCTCCTTACAGCAGCGTCAAAAGTTAAGCAGAGAACCGAGACGCGGGGCGCAGGCCATAGGCTGAATTTTCTTGGATGCTTCAGCCAAAGCAGTTCAGCCAAAACAGCTTCTGAGAACAAGCTGGGGAGGGAAATAAATTGTTTTACCCACGTTAAAAGGTTCCGGGAACCTCCTCCCTACGGAGAGCTCTGGTGTGCCTTTGACTTAGAGCAGGCCCTCAAAATTCAGCAGAGAGCACCCTGCTAAACCTCCCCGTGGCAGATGTGTCTTTTGGCACTGACCGAAGATTTTTACCAGATTTGGTTGAATTAAAATTGCAGAGTGTGTCTGCACTCAACAAAGGCTTGTAATGGATTTGCAGTTAAATTCTCTCCCCCGCTCAAGCTCTCCCTGTGTAAACCCGGCTCTAGCTTAGGATCTAGGACAGCTGAGCAGAGCTAACCGTGCTCCTGCAGCTGCTGGAGTCCTAGTTTAGATGTGTCTAATGTCTCCTTTGGCTTTGTCCAGTGCAACCCTTGCCTGTTGCTCTGCAGCTACTTCTGCTCTTTCTTGGTACAATCTTTGGTAGGAATTTTTCTATGGCTTCTTACCCTAAGGCAAAGAGAGGAGATCATTTCCTCACCTTTAGCTGCACTGTTGAGTGTCTATAGTAGGCAGAGCCTTGATAGTCAGGTGTAAGATGTTTTATCCTATATATTATTCCCTCTTCTGAAGTTCTTTGCAGTCGAGGGAGGTGGTATTTTTAGTTGCTTTATGTCTTTCTCGCCCTATTGCTCAAATTAGTGAACAAAGCAGAGGCTGGAGAGGTTTGAGACGGTGGTTTTTGGAGGTCTTCTTTTGATTTGCTTTATTTTGATGGCAGAGAATTGTCTCCGAGACAGCTCCAGCTTTTGTGTAAGGGTTTGGTCAGTCTATGGCTCAGCTTCTGGACCATTTTGTGGATAAAAAGTGAAACTCCTAAATCCCTCTGGTATTCTCTGAGTAGGTGGGAAGGGGAGCAGAGGACACAGCAAGGTGCTGTGGTCTTGTGGTGGCAAATGCTGCCAGGGAGGCACAAGGCCAAGGCTATACACTGTTATTCATGAGGATAATTATGAAAAGAAGCCCTTTCTGGTGCATTTTCGCAGCACAGAGTTCAACAAGGTACCAGATCTTAAAGAGGAATGAACAGTAGATAAGAGCTGCAAAGAGGTGTTTGAATATCTTTGATAACACGACTGGGCTATATTTTCTGATACTCAGCATAGTGACGAAGGCATGCACACGTCTGCCCTAAGTAACAGAATTTTTTCCTTGAGTACAAAATTTCTCCAAATGCGTCATTTGGAAATCTTTTGAAATGGAAGATACGGAGTGAGGTATGAAGATATCAAAGAAGTCTTTTTGTCTAACTTGGTTTGCTGTCGATAAGAAGAGGCAGAAAATGGTTATTTCCTTCATTTCTTTTCATAATTAGGATGTGAAGAAGATCTAAGAATATATGGTCTATCACATTCCTCATTAAGAATGCCAGAATGACATGACGTTTCAAGACGGAACTGGTCACCGAGGAAAATGTAAGCTCACCCATTTCTCGGAATTTTTTCCCAAGAAATTATTTAGCTCCTACACAGCCATGCACAAGTGCATGCACATACACATGCAATACATACAGACACAGGTGCATACATGCAGCTCTACAGACTTAGCATGAAGAGAGCAAGGTTCTACCTTCATCTGCAATAGAGAATGAAATTATGAATTAAAATGTGCAGAATGAAATTCAAGAATGGCAGGGATGAACATGTTCACAGTGACATTGCTGTACAGTCCCATGCCCAGCTCTAGTTCAGTCTCTGCCACTGATCCGGTGAGTTATTGCAGGAAAGGAACTTCCCACGTTTCCCATACTACATCCAACCTGCTTAGGTTAAACTGTCAGATTGTTCACCCAACCTTTCACTTTTCTACCTAACTCCATGTGAACAGAGCCAAGTAACTGTGATGACCTAAGAAATCTGTCAAGGCTGATACATAGGTACCTATAAGTGTTGCCCTTGGATGCCGGAAAGTTGAGATATATTCAGATCTACATCAACTCAGGTGAACTATACTTTTTAAAATTATTTTAACCGAGTTGCAGACTCCTCCTTAGAAAACCCATTTCCCTCTTCTGTCCCCTTTTTATTCCAGGCAGGAAAATCTCAGGCTGGAGGACCAGTATCAAAGGGACATCTCTCTGTGGTTCAGGTTGACATCAAAGCCTGAAACAAGCCTGGGATGTCACATGCTTTTTTGCCACAAGGTAAGGGGGGAAAAAAAATAGGCTTTTTATCTGTGAGAGCAAAGGTACATTGGCTGTGATGGAGGAGGATGGGAGGATGAGCCCTTTCCCCAGATCTAATATTTCAGACTTGGGCTTAAAGAGCAGCTAGGGGAAATTTGGCATCAGGTTCCTTTTGAATCCATGCACTTCACTCAGTGAGACATTTTTTGATTTAAAAATAAAGGAGGGAAGCCTTGTTTTCTGTTTTTTTTTTCTTTTTTCATTTTTTTCATTTTTCATTTTTTTTCATTTTTTTTCTTGCTGAAGCCCTCCGTTCTACCAGAGAAAAGGCTCTGAGATGCCACCAAGAGTCTCCTTGCTTCAGCCAGCCAGCAATGTTCTCCATCCCTGTGTTTTTCCCTTCGCTGTGACTCCACCCAGCTGACCTTTAAGAAAGTAATAGGCCGTTGAGAACACTTCTAAAGCAGAGTACTTTTCCGACTGCCTTGCTACCCCTCTCTTTCCCCCTGTCTATCAGACCCAATAAGTGTAAGCCTCAAACACCAGTCCCACCGGCATCTGCCAGGATAGATTTCCAAGGGTTTTTTTTTATGGTCTTCATAAAATTGGGATCAGGGGATTTTTCCACAGGGCTTGAGTAGGAAGAAAGAACGAAAGAAGGAATAAAAAAAAAAAAAAAAAAAAAAAAAAAAAAAGAGGTGGAGAAAGTCTTTCATTTGGGAAACGAGCTCATTCTGAGAATAAAAATAACCCCTTGATTTGTGTACTTCTTCCTTAAAACAGAGCATGGCTTGTTGGTGGATCTAATAAAGATTTTTTTTCTCTCTCTCTCTCTCTTTCTCTCGTGCACTCTTAGGCTGTAATTTTATCCAGATGCCTTCGCTGCTAATAGCCTTCAACTTGGTGTTTTTCTATTTCACACACACTTCTGCCAGGTCATCTTTCCTTGATGCCTCTCAGTTCTTTTCACCTCCTGCTGAAGACTCGCCCTGAAACCCGTAGACCTCCGTCGTTCTCTTGCTCCCGTCCCTACCTCCTTGCTCGTGTGGTTTATAATTTCATCCCAATTATTGTAACACCTCTTCTTCTGTTTGCTTAACGCATGTGTGAGGCGCCTGGCGAACGGCACCTCGACGCTGAGAACACCAAAGCAAGCGGTTAAAGGAAGAGCCGGCCAACCCAAGGAGAGGGCCAAGGCAAACGAAAGGACCTGGCTGCCTCCATTACCCTCTTGCAGCCTCAACCACGAGGAAAAAGAGAGGCATTTGCAACTTGAAGCAAAGGAAAAGGTAGTAACCAGTTGAGGGGATGAGAAAAGAACAGAGGGATCAAAACATGTTGTTTTGGGGCTACCCGTGAACAGGAGGGGCTCTGAAAGATGCTGGTTGCCAGCTGAGAAAGTCTAGTTCATGACCTCCTCCCAGCTGCCAGGTTTCGGGCATGGATTCACTCCTCTCTCTTGGTGTTTATGCAGCATTGCTCTCCTCCATATGGCCCAGAGGCCATGACTGAATTTCTTCGCCATGCGGGCAATGCAGCTAATCTGGAAAGAGAAAGAAATCCCACTCTGGCCTAGCATTTGTGCTTGCCCAGGGGTCTGCAAGCTTGGAGGATACTCACATGGGATTTAGTAAGTGCATGTTACCCTCTTAGCTTGTGGTGTCCTAGTACCGGTCAACACGTCCTTCTCCACCTCAGTTCCTCATCTTCAAAGGAAGGATGTCGATATTTCCCTCATTTGCCTTATCTAGGCCATGGACATTTCAGAGGGTAACCTTTGCTGATGAAAGGGCAAAGCAAGAAAGCAACAGTGGTGTTCTTTGGAACTTTAGAAGTTCTTTAGATCTTCTTTATTAACTAGAACCCAGGTTAAGAACTACAAAATGGCAATCAAGGTCACAACATTAGCTGCGTGTCCTGGGAGAGCCGAGGAGGGGACTCTGATCTTCACAGCACTGGTTCCTCAGAATTTTCCTCTGAGATTCTCTGGCAATGCTCACAAGCACAGGAAATCCAGGACAGGGCTCGGTTATCTAAACACAGGCATCCAATGTCATTTGACATGTCCTGGGATACCCTAGGCTCACCCTAGGCTTACCCTGGGATACCCTAGGCTCACCCTAGGCTCACCATATAGGGCTGGTGAGTACAATAGAGAACTTAAGGCAAACTTTTCTGGAAAGGCACCAGATATTTGCTCAGGCAACTGAATTTCAAATGAAAAAAAGCAGACAGCACAGTTTGCTTTGCTCATTAGATGTTGCTTGCTGTGAATTGCTGCAGAGGAGTAGTAAGGACTTGGAGAACCAGCCCATCAAGTCAATCGCGCTGCAATGCATCCCTTCTAATAGGAAACTCATTCTGACCAGCGTGTTTCTGTGGACAAATAAGTTTCTGGTTCACTTCTCCTTAATCTCTACATGATAAGAGTCTAACGCTGAAGTTTTGGAGGTTTTGAGTGAAATTCAGTGAAACTAAGCCAAGCGTGGACTGTGGAAGCTCACTTGTGCTCTTTCTACACACATATCTCATCACACAGCAACCAAAAGGGGTTAGAGCAGGACTTTTCTCCTGTAAGAGAGCTCTGCTTTGGCAGGAATAGGATATGTAGGCTGACCACAACCCTGTTAGCCCTGCTTCTAGTTAATCTGCTACAAGCACTTGCACAAAAATCGACTAATGCTGTGATGAACCTGTGCAAAAACTGGTCTTTTTGTAATGCTTCTCGGACATATCTGATTCTGGAGTGAACATTAGCCTTCCAGAGAGGCAGACTGATATCTGCGTATGTGGGTTTAATGATTATTGCTGTTCCCTGCTTGACGTTCCCCCAATCTTTTCACCTTTAAATCCAAGCTTCTCAGACATTTTAATCTCCCTCTACCTGATTTTTCATTGAAGATATGCCTGGCTTTTCTGGGGATGGTGTCATGGTAAGACAATGACACTACTGAAGCACAAGGAGCGAAATTTCAGCAAAGTGGAAGCCGTGGAAATCCAGAAAAGCATTTTCCCTGAAGAAGGAACGTTAGGTGCACTGAGAGGGCCTAGGGTGCTCTGTCTTTATCTCAGTCATCTTTGTAACCCATCTGTTTTGAGTTTTCCTTCTGGGTCAAGTAAAACCTTCCACCTTCCAGTTGTCCCAGCTTGTTGGCTTAAAGCAGTCGCTCTCTCCTTCCTTTATTTATCTTTTTTCTTAATTTCTTTCATTTTTAAAAGGGGTTTCAAGCCTTAATGAGCTACTTTGTCCCTTAAATTAAACCTCTTTCCTGTTTCAGCCTGCTGCGCTCCTGTGGGCCCAGGCTTCCGGATCACACTTTAAGCTTCTCTGTTTTATTTGGCCCAGGACATACCTACTTGTGTGCCAGCAAGGGCTCACCCCACAGAGCCCTGGGTGGGCTGAGGGACAACGAAAGGCTCGGCGCTGTCGGAAAGAGCATTAAAATGCCTTGGGAACACAGCTCCAGGAAGGCCATGTCCACCATCGGTCATGCCCAACATTGTGTTTGAGGCACAGAGCAAGGATGGAAGGTCAACCAGGCAAGGTCAGGCGCAAGAAGGTATGACTGCCAACTCAAGCTCACTCCAAATCCTGGCGTTTCCATAAGAGAAACAAGCCACAGGCAGGGGCAGACCAGATATCACAGATAGAGCAGTGGCTGCTGTGAAATGCAACCACCCTTCGGCTTCCCTTGGTTTCACTAGTTCCTGGTGTCACAAATAAAAGTTCTAAAGAAAAGCTGAATCTCAGAGAGCCAGAGCTAATATGGTTCTTCTGTTTTCCTTTGACCAGCTGGGAGAAGGAATGCAGGATGCACTGATGCTCTGAGAGAGCAGGGTGCTCATGCAAGGAAACCGGCATTAAGAGAAAGCCAAGTAATCAGCATGAATGAAGGATGTTCCTGTGGGCAAGATGCCAGCCTTGGGACAGCTGAGTTCTAGAGTCCCCACTCATTCCCATTGGAAGTCATCCCTCTTTCCATCTAGCTGTCTTTCTCTCCTTCTGTGACTCAGTTATTTGAGTTTTCTTTTTTCCTCCTTGGAAGCCTGTCTGCCAACCTACACATCTATAGCCAAATCTGTCTGTCCTTTGAATCTTATGCAGGCGTTGCTCTGTGCTTTGACTGTCCAATTGCTGTAGAACGTTGTCCATCTGTGCCCCAGCACCACTGCATCTCCCGTCTTCAAGAAGGATAATGCTCATTCCTTGTCTTCCCCCGCTCTGGTCTCCTCTCCAGTCTGCTTCCTCTGCTGCCATAAAACAGGAAGGTTGGACTAGATGATCTCTAGAGGTCCCTTCCAACCTTAACCATTCTGTGTTTCTGTGAAGATGCATGTGCAAGCCAAGCCACCCGAGGGCTGGAACAGGACAGCTTGGCTAACTGGACAGATCTTCAGCACCATCTCCATCCCTCCCTTCTCAAAAGAACAACGTGAGGTTGTTTCCAAGCCAAAAGACATGTCCACTGTGTCTGAAGCCTGGTGCTACGAGGTGGTGCCAATGAAACAAAAGCCTTGCTCCCCTCTGCCTTTGGGACATCCCGTTGAGGTCGGGAGGAGGCTGCACGCTGCAAGTGCAGGAAACACCAGTGGCCATGCTCCTTGCATGGAGCCAAGGTGTCCACTGCGTGAGCTGCCACCCAAGGCAGCCCCATGCGTCCACGCTCACCCCGCAGCCTTGCAAAGCAACGCTTATTCCCAGCCTGAGAAAGACTGGAGCTTAAATTTAGCAACATACCCCGTCTCTGCTAAATCGATGCATTCCTTAAAAGAGCTGGGCCATTCATGCAGCATATTTTCGGTTTACCACATGGCTTCTGGAAGTGATAGCCAATGAGTAATCTGAAAAGGTTCCCACTTCAATCATTTCTAATATTGCACTTTGGTCACTTTGACTTAAACGTGAGCCGTCCCAACCCGATTAAATCTGCCCGTCAACCCTTCTTGCTAAGTAAATGTCAACAACAACACGAAGCGCCTGGGATTCATTTTGCCATTGAATCATGCATGATTGGTGGCAGGTTTTCAATCGGAAAAGCACTGGCTTCCTCTCCTTCTCTCGCTACCCCCTCTCCCTGCCTGACTCACTGTTCCAGTCCCTGGTGACCTTTCCGACGCTTGTCTTGTGAAGCTGTCAAAGTGCCACCAAAACCAGACCTTCCAACCCAAGGGGCGATCCGGGATGAAGCGGAGGGGTGTTGGTGTTAGTGGAGCGGTGCAAACCATCCCTACTGAGGAAGATGAACAACAACCCCCCAAAAAAGAATATTTATTCAAATTTAATAGTTCTGTTTCCAAGGGAAAAAAAAAATCAGACCTAACTCCACAGGCACAGTGGAAAAGCTGGGAAGGATTTTTTTTTCTGATTTATTCCTTATGTTTCTATTCCCTTGTTCCTTTTTGACCCATATAAAAAAAAAAAAAAAAAAAAAAAAAAAAAGCATGGGGGGAGGGGGAGGAATGAAAAGGTCATTCTGGGGACGGCAACTGTCAGTGATAGTGAAGTAAATGGCCCCAGTGAAATGATCCACACGTGTGTCTCCTGTTTCCAGCAAAGGATTCTTGATCCTGTAAATCACTTGCACTATTGCTTCTTCCCTTCAAAATACATCATAGGAAAAAAAAAAAAAAAGAAAAAAGAAAGTATCTGTACAATTATTGAGGGCTGCTTGGGATAAAGCTAGCTGGTTCTATTTAATGTCACATCTTTGGGGAAAAGTGCCTTCAAAATGGAGTTGGACGGGGCAGCTGGAGAGGTGGAGGCGACCCCCAAGCGATGCCCTCGCTGCAGGCAGATGTGCCAGATGTTGGGAGCAAAAGAAGGGAGTGGGGAATGCTGGTGCTCATGGCAGTGAGGAGAGAACGGAGGAAGAACCGCCTGGGGAAGGAGCAGGGGGCTGCCAGGAAGAGGCCGACAGGGACAAGGGCAGCTCTGCTGCTTCACGGGTGATCTCTGCCTGCTTGAAGGCACCGTTGATTGGGATCCCTTGCTGACGGCACAGAGCTCCGGAGTGGCATTTGCCTGTTGTCTTCAGGGCTACACCAAGGATTCATAATGGTCCTCATCTAAACAGGTCAAGCACTGAACTGGTGTCTTCTAAAGACGACCCCAACCCCCTTGAAGAGTTCTTTCCTAAGCAGTTTGAGCTTGTTTTTTTTTTTTTTTTTCCCACATTCCCTCCTGATGAGGTTTGTAGGGAACCTGTCTGCTCTCCTTTCTGCTCATCATCCCTGCACCTTTTCCTGGGGCGATGCACTTTTGCTCTAACAGGATGTGACTACACAGCAAGATTCAGGGACCTCTTTCTACCAGACCAAGGGAGCATGAGGCCCATCACGTTGCCCACATCTGAACTTGTCTTGCAGCCCTCCTGTGCTCCCCGTGTGGGCTTTGCTGCTCACCAGCAGCTGCTGCAGTTGCACAGTGTGCTGCAGGAGTTACTATGAGCAAACGCGCTGAGACAGACTTCAAACAATATCCATTGTAGATTAAGCTGCGAATCCTAAAAATAAGGAGATTGTGCCCTCATATGGTCAAATGAGTGATGTTTTCCTTTTGAAATAGATGGAGGTTTTCAGGTCAAGAGTGTTGTTTACACTCATCAGTTGATTGCCCTTAGCAATGGCTATTAAACTCTACCCAAGTTTATTTTCCTTCCTTCATCCCAGGACTTAACCCTCCTTAGGTTGGTTTAAAAAACTTCAAGGAGGCAATTGGAAGATAAATAAACAACCAAGCAAGCATGAAGCGAAAAGGATGGGACTGTTGCACGTAGTTAGCCCCCGAGTAGGACATGTTATTTTCTTGGGCCCATCCAACGTGGTCTAGGCAGGTCACTGCCGGGAGAAGAAACCACAAAGGCAAACACTAGCAAGGGGCTATGGTGACTTGTTAATCTGAAGACTGACTTCATACCACAGCATCTTCTTTCTTCCACCAGCCTCTATATGGCTGTAGAGGAGGCAGGGCTTGTGCAGTAAATGAGGGAGACCTAGCGAGTTGTGTTTGTGAAGGCTTTTCCATAAAGTAGGTGGGAGTAACTGCCTGTGTCCAGTCCGTCCAGTATATCCTCTTCTATCTGTCATGTAAACCATCTCATTTCTCCTCCAGCCCTTTTGTCAGCATGACCCAAGAACAGGACTGTACTTTTCACATTTTTTACTTGGGCTATGGTTGAGATGCATTATGAATAGATCCATTGATCCTTCCATCCAATCATCCATCCAACCATCCATCTTTACTGTTTCTTCTTCAACATATATACTCTGTTTTAACCAATGTGGATGCATTGCCCTCTACATAAATCTCAGCATGCTGAAAAGATGCTTAAGTTTCTTTTCTAGGCCCCTTAGAAGTTTCTGATGGACCCCTGGGAGTACATGGACCACAAGCTGGAAATCACGGCCTTAACATACTTATCCACAGAAGTTTCCAAAACTGCAGCAGCAGTAAAAAAAGTTTCATTGAATTTTGTGGAAGGAACCTAATTGATGCTAGCTAAAACTATTTTCCAGGGTCCTTTCAGCCTGCAGAAATCTTGTCAGTCTCTACCATATTTCCTTATCACATGCCTGACATTAAGAAGCCTTCCTCATGACTCAAGTAGTGTGTGGGGGGAGAAGAAATTGATTTGGATCAACGAAATTTGCAGATGAACTTAAATGGAAACACTCTGATCCGGCTGTGACAAATGTCTTTAATAAAGGCAAAGCCGGCTCCCAGGGCTCTAAAGAGCTTTCTTGGCAAGGTGGAGGCTGCCATTAGAGCTGGAGGAGGAGGATTTTGTGAATGGGAATTGTACCGCTGCCCTGATCCCCTTTGGCACAAAGCTCGGGAGGCCGAAGGGAGAGCGCGAGAGAGACCTTCAGGAATGATCTGCAGATGGAGTAACACTAACAACGGCACCGCGGAAGCTGCGTCAAGAGAGAGTTTGGATTCCTCGCTGGGGTGCTTAATAGCTCAAAGTTCACATGGATGGCAAGCAGCTTCCGTGAAACAGGGCGCTCAGAAACGTGGGCCTTGCTTGTCTGGGGCAGGCACAAGGCTGCACTCTAGACCTGTGGATGTGCATAATTTGCTGTTAAAAATGATATTATGGCATAGGAGTGTGGGGCTGGAAGGGATGTCAGTAAGCTGCCTAATCTAGCTCCTCTTTGATGCAAGTTGTGCAAATATCTCAGCAATTCCCGACAGGTATCTGCCTGTCTAGCATACATGTAGAAAACTCCAGGCAAATCTCTTCAGATAACCCAACTCAGTCATCACTTATCATTAAAAATCTCTTTTATTTTCTTCTCTCTTTGCTATCAGACTTAAACCTGCCTTTCTGTGATTTAAGGCCATGACTTCTTATTCTGTCCCCAGTTGACATATAGACAAGATTATTCCCCTCTTTGCAGCTGGCTTTTATGTATTTGGGTACTGATATCATGTGTCTCCTAAGTCTTGCAAGCTCTAGACTAAACAGATATAGTCTGCAAGCTTAGTCCCATTTGTATCCTATTTCTTCCTTATATGTGCTCATGCTATATATATATAAATGCAGACATAATTCAGTGTTTTCTTTATTTTCATGATTCTTGAAATCCTTATCAATGCCACAGGATTCTGTTTCTGACCTCGGTATCATGGGCACTATGGCACTAATCGTAACTAGTAAACAATTTATATTAAAAATCACCTTTCAAATGTCACTATTGCAAACTCAGGACCTGGTCTTCAAGCTTTCAAACCTCTTCTTTATTGGCTGCTTTTTAAAGGCATTTAAAAGTATATGTTTTATGCCTTTCTATTCAAACTCATGGCCAGGTTTCAAGATGTCAAGATGTCACAGTGAAGTCACTTATAGTAAATATCTTTTAATTTTTTAGGGCTCAGTTAAAGAAGGTACCTAGGATAGGCTTTGCCTCACTGCCTCTAACCACTTGAAATTTGGGTGTCTACTTAATGCTACTAGTCTCATTTCTTTCTCCAGAGAAACGCTTAATCCACCTGATTTTATCTCAGGTGACCAGTTTTAGGACAGTTTTCTCTGGATAATTAGAAACGGACTTTAAAGGGAAGATTTAGTCTGTCTAACTTCTAGAGAGGGAACCAGTGCTCCAGATAGTTAGGAAATGAGGATGACAGACAGTTCAGTTGGATAGAGGGATGAACAGAGAGAGAGAGAAGGAAGAAAAAGGAATGGTGTAGAGCAGAGGAACCATGAATGGAAGGGAAAATGAAAGTGAAAGTAAGAGACTATTATATCATAAATCCTTTGTCTTTTTTTGCTGAATTGCTCTCATCATCAAGATTATTCAGTAGCTGTAGGTCATCGGCTTCTCCTTCCAGGAAGAGCTTGAACAGAGAGCTATAGACAAGGATCAGAGAAACTGCTGTAAACTTTTTGTTTTTAACCTAAATTTCACTTAAAGCACTCTGTGCCAGTGGCTTTCCCAAAGAAATGCTTTGAAAGCAGACACTGGGCATGTGAGATCCAGATCCAGAAGACCAGTTTAGGTAAAAGAGGTTGTCTATAAGCAAGATGAACCAAAATTCCAGATTCAGCACTACCAGCAATCATGGAGTCCATGGGATTGCCAAGTCAATGGCTGAAGCACTTTACTTCCATCAAATTATTTCCCTCTGACAGTGGAGAAGGGGTAGTGAAATGTGCTGTATGGAAAAAGGCAAAGTTCCTTCAAGCACAGAAAGGTTAGTGAATTGATTTGGTCCAGCTTAGAGTCCTACTGTGGCAAGCAGAGTGCAGATGTTCTTCCAAAGCTGTCTTGAATTGTAATCAGCAACTGGAGAACGGGTGAAATGACAGAAATCAGTGGGACAGTTCAGCATCCAGATCGAAACCACATGAAAGCAGGAGACTATTTTTCAAAGGGGGAAATTCCAGGAGGGAAGTGGCGTATCTGTAGCTGACATCACTCACCAACAGCCCAGATTGATGGGTGGGACGAGATATGAGCGCTGGCTTTAGCAGCCCGGCTGCCTGTTATGCAACCAGCCAAATGACCTGCCCGTAGCCCTCAAAGGGGAAAGGGTTGTCTGATCCCATTGCCGTTGAGTGGTAGAGCAGCTCGAGGACACAGCAGTGCGTGAAGAAGCACAGCAGCTTTGCCCGGCCGCACACTGCCTGAGGGAGCTATCTACCAAGCCTTGCAGCTCCTCTGGAATCCTCCCACGGACTTCTGCTACCGCAAAATCTGGAACGGCTTGAGCTCATTTTCCTTTTATTTATTTCTTTTTTCCCCCCAACATTCATAATTTTCCAGGGCACGACTTTGTCACACATTTTTCCAGCATCTGTTTCTCAGAGCTCTCTGGGAGCAAGGCAGAGGTTCTTTCTGCACCCCACCAAGCTTCCTCAGCCATGGAAGGACAACTTGCCTCCTAGACATCTCCACCTTCAGGGGCTTGGGGACCAGACAAGGAGCACTGCACCAGATTTCTTATATGACACTCTGAGAAACGTGGAGATTTTGGCAGCAGACCAAATGACATTTCTTTCTCTTCTTTATGGCTTCTCACAGCATCGCTTGGCTGATAGGACAGATAATATAAGTGTCAGCAAAGATGTGGCCGGTCAATGCAGCGACATGATACGTCAGATATACCCTTCCACAAAAGAATCCAGATCGCTGGTCCTGACATCTATCAGAAGCATAGATGCCACACAAGTTAAAGACAGATAGACAAAAGATTTTTGGTACTTGGTTATGACAGCATGCATTTTTAATTGTCAGTGTAATTTTGGCTGCAAAATTCAGTAATCACTGGTGTTTGCATTAGAGAAAGCTGGGACAATCTGTTTCTCACAGGTCAGACATGGGCACTGGATGTGGACGTTTTCATGTTCTCCTTTGAGGAAATATCAGCTCTCCGGGGAGGCAGACTAGCCAAGGGAGGCTCTTAATCAGCCCCCCTCTTCATATTTTGGCATCTCAAGAGATAGATTAGTAGCCCATAGAAGTTTTTTTTTGCATTTCAGCTCCTGTCAGTTTGAGGACATCAGAATTTGTTTTCACTTCTGACCTTTCTAGACACTAGAGTACTTTGTGTACAAGTACTTCGTGTAGGGACTGACTCGTATGAACAGCACCTGGCACAGCAGGGCTCTGGAGGCTTCAGGTATTCAGAAATATAGTGTTGGGTTCCCTTGGAAAACTAGTCTTGGACCAAGATGGTCTGCGTTGGGTTCATGCAAGCCTCAGAGACTGGTTGGATCCTGTGGTGAAAGGCACGCCGTGTGCCATGATTCGCAACCCCAATCCAAGTATTTCTTTGGCAATTGCAGCTCTGAGTGTTTGCACTGTTCAACCCTGACTCATCCCACGGAACAAGAGGAGCAGCGGGAGGAGAACCCAGAGGCCTCAGCAATGGATTAAAGTTTCCAGTTAAAAGGAATAAGGGCCCACAAAAATGCCTAAGAACCAAACCACTCTGTCTTCAGCCTCCTGCTTTTATAATTGTGTCAAGTCTGGATGGAAGAGAGACGCTGCAGCAGTCACCCAGAGAGATACTGTCTGTCATCGTCCATTTGGACTGATTTTGCCATGGTCCTGATCCAAAGCTTTTGCTGCACTAAAAACAAAAGCAACAGAAAACTTCTCTCCGTGTCTTCATGGTGCTGTGAAACAAATCAGCCATATTCTCAGATTTTCTTAAACCACATACCTAGAATATCACAAATTGGGACAAAGCAGAGTGCTGACACTGAAGGCATTAATGCTACCGCAAAGGACATCGAAGGTACAATTCTGGGACGAATAGAAAAGCCAACCAGAAGTGATAAATAATTGGGTAAGCAGTGAGGGCCCATTGAAGAAAGAGGATTTTGCCTTCAACTTGATTTTTAACCCCTCCATACATAAAGTATCTGTGAGCATTGTGTGTGTATGGTTTTTTTGTCTAATTTTTTTTTAGGCAAAGATCAGTCAACCTGGGTGAAGAGCATTCTTTTCAAAACCTTCCCGTGGGGCACAATTATGGGCACCATCTGAAGGCAACTCTTACTAAAGAGGGTCCAGTGACCAACCAAATGGGAAATAAAGGATGCACTGAGGAATAGGATGTGATTCTAGAGATGCTCTATGTCTGCTGTGAGACTGGGTCTGTTACACCCTACCTCTGATGTACTGCTGGCCTCCTGACATAACTATTGAAGAATTAGGTCTTGCGTCCTTGCAATATGCTCACCATCGTGATGCGTTATTGATCTGGGGCTCATGTCATGTGCTGCTGGGTGTCCACACTGAGAGTAAGGCTGGATTTCATACTGTGTAACTTCAGCAAGTTGAAAGTCAAACAACATTAAGTTGTTCTTCTATGTATCTGGGCTCCTTCTGTTGTGGATGTGGAAACAGAAATCTACAGTGGTCAAGTTTTAGAGAAGAAAATTTATCTTTGTGAAGAATAATTATTATTTTAAAAGGATAAATGTATTGGTTAGGATTTATCAGATGCTTGTATAAAGTAGTACTGGAAGACTACATAAGACACTACTGGAAGACTACTGGAAGACACATAAAGACTTAATTTACAGCTTCTCCCTTATGCCAAGATTAAAATGGCAAATCTTCTGTGAAATTCATCTTATAAACTTTCACTTTTGGAGATGGCCCCCTTCATCTTTGACCTGGGAATTCCCACTTCCCAGGAAGAAACATCTTCTTTCCTCGTGTGTGTTATCTAGATGTTCCCTTCTGTACTGTAATCCTGATTTCTTGCCCTCAGCCATTACAGACAGGGAAACAGAGAGATGTGATGACCCTTTTTCCATTCAAAATTGGTGTGGATGCATTTTCTGATGCAGTCATGTCGATTTACAGCTGAAAGAGAAAGTCTTAGAAAACTGTATTTCACCAAGAAATTCTAGAGTCAAATTTAGCCTGTATATAACCCGCCCTTAGCTCTAGCTGAACTTGTGGTAGGTTCTTCAGTCCCCAAAGCCCTTTAGCCAGCATTCTTTTGTGTTTGTTTAATTGACTCATCCTCGGGGAACAAAAGTTCACATTGCGAGAACAAAGGGTTTTGTGCACAGGAACCAGCTCTGAAGAGCCCACAGAATGAAAATGTGAGTTGCTCCTAAAATGTCAGAGTCCTGTGAGGTTCACCCACTTCCAACAGCCGTATTCGCCTTGCTGTGCTCCTTGCACAGGGACTATGTGGAATTCCTGGAAGCAGGGCCTATCTCCTGGATAATACAGCTTTCTTGATGTGTCAAGCTGGGCTTTTACATTTCCCTGTCAGTGGGTCTGCAGGACAGACATGCCTTGGCTCCTCTGTGGATATAGTCCCGATTCTGTGTGTCTTAGCTTTCCTCACTTTTCAAAAAGCTTCTCCTCCTATTTACAAGGAAATAGAATAAAACCTGCTACAGATTCATGCCAGACCTGTGCAGCAAAATGAGGCTTTGTTTATCACATGGTTATAACACTATAGAGCTGCAGATGGTATGTCTCCAGAAGGAAGAGAAAGCAGGATGCTAGTCTAGGCCACTTCTGAAGTTAAGCAAGGTCTTTGCTCTAATGTATTAAAAACAGAAGCTTTGGGGGCCAATGCACACCCACCAAAGAAACCAACCATCAGTGTCTCTAAGGACTAGTGAAGTCTCCCATGGGTTCTGGAAACAGCAGGTCATCAATACATTTTTGAGTAAAATTGAAGTCTTTTTTGTTCAGTCTCACTAGAATCTCACAGTTTGCATGAACCAAACACCAAAACCTTGTCCCTGCCCAATTGCCAATGTATTGAGTAGCTTCAGCAGAGTTTAGGAAGCAACTGGATTATTGACGTGCCCTAGGGAGCATGGAGTGTCCTGGACCATTGCTGCCCAAACAAGCCTCTTCTAGAGCAGACCTGTTGTGTGCACACCGTGTGGCACTCAGACCAGCCCTGGATCTCAGCATGTCCTGGTTGTTGGAGCGGACTGAGATTCTAGGATGAGTAAACACAGTGTTTTGTCTCAGAGAAAGCTGATGGGTTTGTCCCAGAAGTGTGTGAATGGACCTTAAGGCAGTACCAACCTACTCCTAGGCACATCAGGTAGGATGGGCAAGACTGATAGCATTGACTTTCCATTACTTTCCTAGGACAAAGTGGGAATTTCTTCCTTCCCCTTGGAAACAGGGGAAGGAAGAAATTTGCACCTCTGCATCTATAGCATCTCTACACTAGAAGGCAGATAGATACCTCCAAACCCACCTTAGCATCTAAGCAAGGACAATGCTAATAAACAACCACCAAAATAACAATGCAGAAAATGCAGCACCTCAATTCAGATGTAAAAGACAATATTGCTGTGTGATATCTGACTGGTTGGCACTATCAGTGAATGATTTAACTTGACAGGTCACCCTCTAATGACCTGCTCTCCCATGGCTCTCCAAAAAACATATGTTGAGGCGGAACAACTTCTGGGCCAGTGGTCATTTAGCTTAAAAAATCTCCCCTGCTTGATTCCTTGCCTTGAAACGGAGTTAAATTGGGACCCATGCTGGGGAGCTGCCTAATCAGATCTCTAATAAGAAAGAACTGACCTTGAACCCTGCTCCTATTGTGCTGAGACTTCGGTGGTGTTGAGAGAGGTAAAATACCCTCTGGCCGCCTCCACACCTGTCTCTGAGACCTCGTGGTAGGAGGTCTTTTGGTTTCAGGGGGTTCCTGGCATGGTCACGGATGCTGGCAGAGATGCACATTGTGTAGCCACCCTTGACTAACATGCTAAGGACCCCTGAAGGGGCACTTGCTCCTCGGTGACTCTCTTTGACATCAGTTAAGGAGGAGGAAATGATAGATTATTAACCGTGGAATTCCAAACCGGAGGTCAATTGTTGTTCAGGCCTTAGCAGGCTCTGGATATCATAGGAGCAGTTCCCTTGCTTGCATGCTCACTTCTCATGCATGTGTTTACTGCTGAGGTGAATTTACCGTGGTTAAACCTTGCCCCTTCATTAGCCAAAGCCTGAAAGACTAAGAGAAGAAACAAGAGGTCAATGAAGTCTCTCAAGTCTTCATTAGCTGAAAATTATATTAAAAAATATGAATTTTGTGATATGATAATGCACCATGTTAAATACAAAAAGAAAATCAGAGGCCTGTTCAGAGGTCTCTGAGCTACAGGGCTTTTTCATGGAAACTATCCTTCTACGCTTGTCCTATTTTTATATTCTTTCTTAATCATCTGCTATGGACCTCCAATAGAGAGAAGCCACTAAGTAAGACGGACCATTGGTCTGACCTGCCTAGTGTTGTTCTTATGATCACTGAAGAATGGAATGAGATTTCCAAATAAGCTCTCAAACAACCATTTGGAACGAGGCTCCGATTATTTCCAGTAGCTGTTGTTTTGTTGTGCTGGACGTGCTCCACTGGTGTGAACAAATGCTGGCTCTCTGATACCCTGAGGATCCTCTGCAGACATCCTGATCTCCGGGCTAATGTGTGAAGTGATAGGATTAGCAAACATGTAGATTAGATCATGCTCTGGGAAGTTTTTTATATATAGGAAAAAAAAAAAAAAGAGAAAAAAAATGTAAAAAAAAATCCAGTAATCAGAAAGAAAGGGAGAAAGATCAATGGAAAAAAGGCATTTCTTGCTAAAGCCCAATGACAAGAATGTTCCTGACAGCACATTTGCAGGGCTTTGGTCACACTGATCCCATCTTTCTCTCTTCAGACTTCACCATAGCTTTAGAGAATTTATTGGAAAGTATTGTTTCCTGAAATTCCTTTCCTGGTATTCACCCTAATTAGCCCTTTTCTTAATTTTCTCCTATTATTTTTTTCCCTTTCTCTCAGTCCTGACCTGCTTCTTCAGCACTGCCAACTCTTGCAATAGTACCGTAAGTCTTGCAATATTTAGTGTTTTACTGTAATCCCCGGCATCTGGAAGCAAGTGGTTGTGCAAAGATTCCAGCTTTCATTAGAGAAGTCTTGAGCCCTTGAAGCCGCTTAGGAAAGCTTGACTATGTGACCTGAGTGTGCTGTAAAGAAAAAGGCAAGGCAAGGCAAGAGGAAGGATCACCAAGAGGAAAAAAGAAATCAAGCTAGAAGGAAAATGTATAAATAAAATGTCATGAATTACAGGCTAAAGAATATTTCTCAACTGAATTTTTGAGATATTGGTGATATCAGCATTTGAAACCAAGTCTGTAGGATATGGGCATACTATAACACGTAGAAACTGAGTGCAGACAAGGAGAAACCAGACTGATTTCCACATTCCCTGAGGGCAGAATGGAACAGTCCCAGGCTATAGTATGGCAAGGAAAATCCAGGCGAGACATTGAGATAAAGAAAAACCTTTTAACAGTAAAGACGGTTAAAAAAATGGGGACTTCTGGCCTCGGTGGGGAGTGGACTGTCCTTCTCAAGAGATCTTTGAGAGCAGTTAAATACACGTCTGTCAGGGATGGATTAGGCAGAGCTGAGCGTTGCTTGGGTGGAGCAAATTCCGAGTTGAAGAAGGAAGGGAAGAGAAAGGATTGCAATTGTCTGAAGGCCACGGCCAAGCTTCTACAGTCTCCTCATGTCCATTTTCTGCATAAATAGTTCTTTGACTTTGTAAGGAACAGCTAGGGATGGGGAGGTGAGGAGATGCTTTGGGAGTGAGATATTCCAGAGTTCTTGTAAGGACAAAGTCTCACAGCTTGAAGCTTTTATTGCTTACTATTAACGACAACAATGAATGATGAGATAATGATCCCAAAGCTTCTGGAAACCTGACAACAGAGAAAAGATTAATCAGAGAAGCCAGTATCTTCACATGGTTTCAGGGCACAGGCTCAAGTTGGCATCAAGCTTTCCAGAGACCTGGAAGGGTGGAGATGGTCCTGTCTTTGTCAATATCCAGGAGAAAGTGTACAGTGGATTAGCACCTTCAGTCTGTGTCAGAAAAGGAGAAGGGTGACCAATGATGTTTACCTGATTCTGCTATAATTAGAAATCAGGTGGTGTGATAAGGGTAGGGTTGCATGGCCCAGCATCACTGAGCCAGTGAATCCAGCTCTTTGCTTTGCAGGCTGCCCTTGTAAGAAGGTTTTCCAGGATTTCTCTTCTCTGATGCTTAAACTGCCTAATTTCTATCCATGGCCAGCTTCCCATCCCTTTGTTCTTGTGCCAACACTGGCCTTTAGCTTTAGTATCCGGCCCCCCCCTTGCGTATTACTCCCAGATGTAGTTCTGGTCACCAATTAGAACCCTTCTTATCCTTCATTTGCTAAGCTAAACCGGCCAAGCTATTCTATTCACCTCTCATCAAACCAGCTCTCCACTCTCCTGATGATCTCAGCGGCCTTTTTCTGCATCATTTCTAGGAACTATCTTGTCAGCGTTAGTTACCTTGCTGCAGAACTCAGCAACGAAACTCTAGTTTTAGTTTTCTCCTCTGAAATGAGATTCTATCTTTCCTCTGAGTGCAATCGGAGTAAATGGAAACTCATTACACCTCAAAAATGTGTAGAAGCCTATATATGGGATAAGACGCCCAACATTTGAAATGAATGACACTGGTCAAGGAGAGTCCATGAATGTTCATGAATAAGATGGTGTCAATGTAGGTTTGTCATCTGAACAAAAGCTAAAGGATTAGGAAATTTTGAATGTTATCAGAGTCCATAAATCTAGAGGGCTGCAAGACCTATAAACTTGTCAGTAACTTTTATCTAAATGGGGCCCTCAACCTTAAGAGATGGGCTATGTGATAAAGGCCACTTGCACACAATAATTAATCAAAAGTCAGTTAAGACAGGGCTCAACTCATATCACCATAATCATCCAAACTTTAACCATATTGTCTAAGCCAGTCATCTTCCTCCCTGAAAAAGTCAGCAGAAGGATGCTGGCCTCTCCAGAGACTGATTTCTTAAGTATCTGTGTTGTACCATAAAAAAAAAAAAAAGTCCATGTGGAAAACTCAATGACAATGATGAGAACATCATAAAATCCTGAGAGAAGACGGGACTCTGCTGTTCTCCTAGTGGGGATTAGAGGGCAAGGAAATTCTCCAGCATTGGCTTCATGCCAAGAAGTTCAGGACCTTTTTATCCACCTCATTGGATTATCCACAGGAAGTCTTCTGACTCATTAACTCCATTGAGAAGGTCAAATAGGATTTTCAGCAACCTTAACCTCCCCTCAGCAAGTGGTTATGGGCTGCAGAGATCGCCTTGATTTCTGTTGCACTCCAGTAATCCCTGCAAAGACATCTCAGAAAACTTTCTCTTTTTTCTTCATTTTATGACTGTTTAACACAAACTGGTCACCGAGTATGAGAATAAAGAGGCCTGTGGATTTTCAGCCCATTTGTGGGATGTTTTAGAGCAGTGACAACTTCCTCAGTTTGAACTTTGAAAGGGTTTATCTAGAATGGGGACTGCCAGGAGAAACTGGGAAACATGATTACGATACAATCATAGTTTCCAAAGAATGGTGGGAGAGATCAGATTAAGAGAAGCACCTCCACGAGTAAGATGTGTCTCCCCGTAGATCTATGCAGGTCTAATACATTTCAATTCCTTTAGTAGAAGTCATCTACTCTGAAGGCATGGGCAGCACGATGGTATTCCTGTTGACCGCTATGTGGTTAAGATCACAGCCTAAGAAGAAATGGGAATGGGCACCTAGCTCAGCCATGAGAATTGAGCTAGAGCTGAGAAGGAGTCTATGGAGCTGGTCACATCGTGAAGGGGCAATTCAAGAGCTCTGACTGCCCTTAGACACAAGCTCAGGAATGCACCTGAGGTCTTGTGGATGAGCAATCACTGCAGCTCACATATGGCCAGTTCTTTCTTGAAAAACCTCGTAAGACACACAAGGGCTTTATAGACAGCCGTGCTTTAGACTGCCTGCATAGGAACAGGACCAATTGACACCATGGGCGTCCCATGATGATGATGTGTCAGGGAGGGTTCTAGCTTGACCTGCTCAGGTTTGGCATTGCTACACCCTTGGCACTCCATAAAATTGGTCAGGGCCTATTGTCTGAAGTCAAGTGACATGTCCCAGATCTCGGCCTTTTCCTTAAATTATCTTTTCCTCTCGAACAACCAGACTACAGCCAAATATCCTACCGGGACGAATCCTTGCCTCGTGCCATCCCCTGAGATGTGATGGGAATTACTGGGAAGCGCTGCCCCAAGCCCAAACTACAGGGATCATTCAAAAACTGTAGAGAATAGCTGATTTCTTGCAATTACGTCAGCCACCAACGTGCTCCGGTTTCGTTTATGGGCAGAGATGCGAGCCATGTGTGGAGGGGCAGAAAGACACACATCCTCTCCCCAGCACATGGCTAAAGAGCCCGATGAACAGAGCAGGAGGGGTTTGACCTTGTAGCATCTGAAGCAGCTGCAGTTTTTTTACCTATTTGTGCACTGTCTGGTTTGCATTCTCACCCTGGGAATTAGTGCTGATTTGGTGGTTGAGATCAGGCTGGAGAGCTTGAGGTCTGCTAGCACTTAATCAGATGTTTTGCTATCAG
>VZSG01000646.1:184949-201926 GCA_013398315.1 Nothoprocta pentlandii
AAAAAAAAAAAAAAAAAAAAAAGGCACTTTAAAACTCTTGGCACCTAAAAGTCCATCATGGTGCTGAGCAAGATCTTTTCTTCCCATTCTCACAGGAAAACGGGGTGCCTAAATCTGAAATTTCAATTTTCAATCTCATCCTACCACTGCTGCCAGTTCTTAGGTGCACCTAAAACTCGACAAAGTTCCTACTTTTCTCTCACCTAATATTCACCCAAACCCTTGTAGAGTTGCTCAAAGCTCTAACTCCCCATAAAAGCCTTGGGGTGATTCCCAGATTAGAGTTCAGGTGAGTTTTGGAGCTGATTTCAGAGTTAATTGCAGAAGTTATGGGAAGTGCTGGTCCCATCTGCTTCTACATGACAGCTCTTATGCACATCTATGTAGAGAACTCGTGGAAACCTCACCACCTTTCCTCCCTGATTTAGTCCTTTTGCCAGATGAGAGCCAAAAGGGGGGTTCTTACAACACCTCCCTCTTGCAACACATCCTGAGTGCACCTACATGGGGTTTCACACATGTCTTTTAACCACAACAATCTTCCTGCTCCCTACCCACCAGGCCTGCAGCTAGAGCTCAAGTCGGTCTGTCTCCCCACCACCAGAACAGCCCAACCATTGACCTTTAAGATATCCCAGACTGCCTTTTAACCACAATGTCTTCTGTTTAATTTACTCCTCTTCCAATAAAGCGTTCCAGGGCTCGCTGCTGGATGGATGAGGGTGCAGATCTGCGAGGCGAACCAGACTTACGCCATCCCAATGAGTAAGAGGTCGAGCTCAACGCGAAGCATCTGGGCTTCCTCCAGACTGCACAGGAGAGCTGGGCACCAATTCCACTCCAAATTGTGTTTTGTCTGCTACTGTGGCATTAAAAAAAATATCTCCAGAGAGGAGATGAGGTCTGCGGGGAGCGGACCTGCCGAGAGGATTTGCTGGAGGTTATACATGAACTTGGACGCGGCCCACGGAATTTCACCAGCCTATTAAGGAAGCATTTACATCAACCACAAGTTGCCTAATGTTTACTATGTTAAATAATCTGAATTCCATGGAACTCTTTGTTCTCGTGCATTTGGGGGAAAAAAACGATACCTATAAGGCGTGCGGTCCAAGCTTTAATAGCTCTGGCCCCGCTCGTCTGCTCACTGTGTTCCGATGGCTTTTGGGCCGCCCCAATGCAGAGTATTCCTTGTGAAGCACGCATTCCCGGGGAGACAGGTCACCGTGCAGGGCTTGCAGAGCCCCTTTGCAGCACCCTCTCGGACCCGCCGGGGCGGGAGCCTCGCATGAGAAGGGATATTATCAGATCTCTTCTCAGAGAAACCCTATCATGCCTGAATAAGAGGCAAAGCGGGGAGGGACAGAAGCGGGGAGACAATAACGATGCCTTTATGCCTTTTTGAAGCACGACAAAAGGGAGTCAGGCAAGAAACCCGAGGAGGTCTCGGTGGAGATGGGGTATTCTTCTTCCCCTCGGCTGGCCCTTGAGGCGTTTTGGAGTGGCCAGAGCCCGGAGAGGACTCGGCAATCACCTGCCCGATAAAAGGTTCATTGATGGTGAAAGGTGAGCACGGGCCCAAATGTAATCTTTCTCATTAGATTTGGGCCAGGGCCAAAAGACTTCATCGTTTTGGCTCCCTGGCCGGCTCCTGGTAGCTCCAAATCCCTCTCTTATTCACTCAAGCATGTTGGTGTTGGGGAAACATGAGTGAGGTCAGCAGAAATTCTTGTGAATGGATGGTTTTAACTGTATAAATATATATTATATATATATTTAGTTTTTTTTCTGTTGCAGGCTGATCAGAGTGAAGAGAGGAAAGAGGGGGATCCACACTTGCAGATCCCAGCTACACAGTTGAGTTGGAAGGAAATAAATGTTTTTTCCTTGAATTTAATGGCATCCAACTCACAGGGTCCCCCAGTGCTGTCCTCTCCTAGACAAAGTGCCCTGGAACAACTATCCCATGAGATAAATAAACCAGGGGCTTGTGGGCTTGCCTGGCTTCTACATCCCTGATGGCCCATGTCTTCTCCAGTCCTCCACAGCCTATGGCATCCAGTCCATTTGATGGCCCCACTGACTTGGAGCTTCCCAATGCTCATCTCTCCCCAATATTTCTCCAGTAGCGGTACAATCACATCTGTCAGACATCTGTTACAGTGCCCAGAGGTATATCTCCATACATCTACACTGCATGTGAGCTGTCTGGCATTTTGGGCTGAGTTCTGGGTGTTAAAGGGTCATGTCACAGCAGCAGCAATGCCTTGCATTTCTGCAAAGGGATGGTAAACTAGGCCCTTGAGGCCCTTGGGTTCTGGGGACTGACCAGGATTTTCCTCTGTTTTTGTGGTGGAGCACATGACAGCCCTTGTGTTGTGGGATCCAAGAGAAATTGTACAGGCCTGGTATAAGTGGTTTCAGATCAGCACCCAGTGGCTCCACCAAGGAATCTCCACCAGGCAAACGGGCACTCTTCACTGCAAAAATAGCTGTGAACATGGTGAAGAAAGGAGAGCGAAAGCTCCTGAAGGAAGCTGAAGGAAGTCCAACATGGAGAAAAGAAAATCTTAGGGGAGATGGTTGAAGAAAAGAGAGTAATCCTGCCTCCTGGAAGATTTTCACAACTGATTTCCACCTCATAAACACTTCTCTGCTCTCAGCAGTGGGTTTGCAGGGATGCTGCATCCCAGCACTGGCTGCTGTAGGTTGTTCAGTAGTAGTGGGAGGTCTGGGGAAACTCTTCTTGGGTTGTCAACAGTGAAGTAGGCAGCAGATCCAAAGACGATGGCTGAAGATTCAGTGGGTATCAATTCTGAGGGACCTTCTTTACAAAGGGAATGTCTTGATGCAGAAGTAGAAAATACTGGAGGAATGAGAAAAACTGGAGCTGTTGGGAACTGAAACCATGGGAGGTGGTTTGTAAGGACTGGAGTCAAAACATACGGAGTTCTGGAGTGTGTGCTAGAAGAGAGAATGGTTCCTGCTCAAGAAGACATGAATGTGGCAAAGAAGAGAGGGGAGAGGAGGAATAACTAATAGGAAAAGGAGGAAGATATGAGGAAGAGCCTTCTCCATGCTGCAGATGACATTTTGCCCATAGAAGATAGATCTGGGAAGGATCTCAGACAGGATACCAAGACAGAATTAATTCTGAACGTCATTTCAAAGGTATTTATCTGCTTAGTGTCTTGCAGCAGTGAAGATACCATGACTTTCCAGAGAAGCCTGTCCTGTGCGTAGCCTTGTGTTGTCTCCTTGTCTCCTTGCCTTAAAGCTCTCTTACTGAAATTTAAGCACAATATTTTTGCCCCATGTACCACAATCTTGAAGATAACTTTGGCGGCTAGAAACAAACCACAATAGCCTGTAGTAAGAAAAGGAATAGATTCTGCTAAGCAGAATCTGCCCAGTGCTCAGCCTGTGGATACGGAGCAAGCTTGTCTCGTTCAGTCATAGCAGAGGACACCTGAAGTCAGTCCTGTGTATGCTTACCTCTGCCCCAGCATTTTATTCCTGAACATCATCAGATATGAATGGACATCATCATTTGCATTTCAGAGTGAGGAAAAACGACCCACAGAGAAAGGAAATAACCAGGCCATTCCCAAAGGCAGGCACAGAATGCAGAAACCATGGATCTCCTTCCTTGAAAAACAAGGGAAAATTTTTTCTATGCTCCAAAGAGTTGATGTCCCAGTGCCACGTGTCTGCCAGATCATGCCCATTCCTTTCCTTGGTGGTCAGTTTGAGTGCCAGAGGCAACTTTCCCAGCCAAAATAAACAGTAATAACCAGTATTGTATCAAACCTAATATGTTGTGTTGTGGTAAAAGCCACCTTACTGTGATACTGAGGCTGGAGCGGGCACCTGGCCCTGAAATATAGCTCAGGCAAGTCCAATCTACCCTTCACTTTAACATGGACTCCTTAAACTGGGTTCAAGGCCATATTCATTTACAGCTAATGCCTTTCTATCTGATACAGCACACTTAAGGGGGCTTTGAAGTGAGGCATCAAGTGGACCTCTTCTATGTCTTCTTCCTCATCATGCATCTCCCTGGAATGTCCTCATTTGTGGCAATATTACTTGACTGATGTAGGGCACAAGAGATGATTCCAGGCCCTTCTTAAGAGAAGACCTCACATCCCAAAGCCCTGCTGTAGTCTAGTAGCTAGAAAGGTAATTGTGACCTGAGGAGACAAGTGTTATGAATGAGCATTATGTGTGCAGGACACATCTACTTGGCGCATCATGACTTCACAAGGAGAGCGATCAGAGGACACAAGTCTGCAACTGCAGAAGAACGATGACAGCTGTCCTTGGTCACAGGAAATAACAACCAAAAAGTGTAACGCAGGAAATGTATGATGAGACGGCAGAAAGCCAGAGCCACGATTTGTGTCAAGGGTTTCCAGGAGATGTCGGCACGTCTCTCAACGTGCGGGCAAAGCACGCAAGGCCTGCCCGAGGTTCTCTTCCAGCTCAGTTGGAGAAGTTTCTGCTGGACCGGATGCTTCTCAGGACTGTACATGATGCTTCAGTTGCAATCTCATGCCATTGGAATGACAGGATGGAGCAATGGGCATGTGCTCTGTCACCAAGGTTCATTAGCACTGTCCTTCCAGAATACATTTTGCACATGTGGCAAGGAAAATCGGCCTTGATTTCTTTCTTATTTTCTTAACAACGGAAACAACGAAAGGTCTGTTTACCATTAATTAAGGAGCTATGAGAACCGTTCGCTTAGAACAGATTATGATGTTTCCGTCAGCTATCGGGTTGCAACTGTCAACTGAAATTAGCATTAATGGCCTACACGTTCTTGTCTGATGAACTGCATCAGCTTCACTCCACGCTGCGGTCATTGTGGAGCAGTTATTGTGAGCCTCAGTTCTTGTTTTAGTTGAGATATCGTCTTCCGTTCCCTTTCTGACAAGTACAGAAACACTAACTCGAATTTGATAGGGCAGAAACCACAGTAATTTTTTTTTCTCAAGATTTTCTGATGGAGATTTTCTAAAATTTCTGCCCTACTTTTTTCTTTCTTCTCCCCAGTTATCCAAAGGAAGTATTCTTATTTGCAAAATAATTGCCAGGATTTTTCTCTTTTGATATGCGGACAAGGGACAGAGATATTATGATGAACTATCCATACATCTCTGCTACATATACATACATGCATCTCCGTTACATACACATATTTCCTTTGGCACGGGTTGGTGCTTGGGTTGCGGCGCTAAGAAACCCAATCAGCCTCACAAGGATTCCCAGATCAGTGTCAAGAGGAGTACATCTGCTCTGAGACAAGGCCAAACGATGGCCAAGATCTAAGGACTGCAGGATCTACCTTTAATAATGCCCGGGTCTCTGGACATTACTTCCACTGTAGACCTACAGCTTAGAAATAAGATTGGCTTGCTTTCAGATTGGCTTGCTTTCCTAACTAGTATTAAGCCTGGACTTTTAGGGATGACATTGTTCGGGAGAGTTCCAAGGCTGGTCTAAACTGGGCTAAAAATTCACCTGGATTTTTCTGCAAAGTGAACACTGGGCAACTATGACTCAGTGTCTAGCCCATACTCTGTCCTGACTTATGAGTGTACATGGACTCTGTGATCCAGCTGGCCAGGAAGACCTGGCCGTGGTGGACTTGCTTCTCCTGGAGTGGGCTGGCCCAGGGAGAGCTGAGCTCCTTGGCCCAAAACACATCAGCGACATCAAACTGCCACCTGGGCTGTTCCCGAATCTCCTCCAGACAGGAACCAGTGGTGGCCTCCACAAGGTAACCTGGGAGTTTGTGTATAGTGGGGACAGCTGCTGAGCAAAAGCTAGTCTTAAAACAGGGCATTTCTTAACTACAGTGCTTTCTAGTTCTGGAGAACCACTGTTCCTTGCAATTCCATGGAAAGACATTTTAATTCATAATTCGCCAGAATTAAAAAGAAAACGAAACCAAACTCATTGGAGTTTGCTTTGGGCTTTCTTGTTTTTTTCAAGCAAGCAGTGTGACAGAAATACGATGCTGTCGCTCCCTTTTTTATATGACGTCCTACTTAGATTGCTTCAAGGAGAGTGCATGAGCAGCCCACAGAGTGGAAAGGTGCCATAAATCACAGCCATAAATCAGGAGCCCGAGCTTTCCCTACGAGCAGAGAGAGAGGAGTTCGGAGCAGGTGCACAGATTAGATCCCATATTTTACCATGCTCATCACCACACCTTCTTCCGACTCAGCAAACGGTTTGCAGAGGGAAGAATAATCCTCTCCACCCAGCAGCATTTTCTGTGGCCTGCCTAATGCACCTTCAAGTTTTGGAAACAGGTTTTAAATGGAAGGTAGACGGTTGGTTCTTTTAAAAGAAAACAGTTGCAACAGAAGGCCAAAAGGAGTGGTTGGATCACTTAATTTGAACCTCTGGGTAGCGCAGACAATATTGAAGCCCAGTGGGTGTTGTTTGGGGAGAAAAAAATGTGTTAAATTTCCCATTTGCATGGTTTGGCTTCTGCTGTCCCTTGACATGCTCATCTCTATCAGGCTGGATAGTCTACGATGACCCAAGCTACGATGATCCCCATCATATGGATGCAATGCAACATCCTTCAAACACCCACTGACCTCACTGTCCTTAGCTCTTCAACCCTCTCCAGCAGGATTTATCTCATGTTAGCTTTAGACTTCAGAAGTCAACAGCTGTGAATCCCAACTTCACTAAAAGACATTTTCCCTAGCTTTTCAAACAATATTCTGATGGCTTCCCTGCACCTCTTCTAATGTTCGTTAGCCTTCAACTGCACTAAATTCTCATGACTGTCTCCCCAGCACCATGCTCTGCTCTCTGCTTTGAGTCATTGCTTCATGGATGATGCTTTTAAGGATCTCATTAATCTTTTCTGTTATTCAGTTGCAACAGTAGCTCATGTTGAACTGCTACTCCTCTCTGACCGCTAAATCCTTTAAAAAGTTGCTGTTTTCCAGGCTTGTCGTTCTCCAATTATGGCTTTTCAACGTTCTTCATCTCCAGATCTATATGTGACTTTGCATCAGCCTAGAAAAAAAACCATATTTGAGTCATGCAGATAAGCTAGGAAACGAGAGCTCTCTGTATGGTTGTCCAGACCTCTTCATTATTTGACTTTGAGAAAATTTATCTCTTTTTTTTCAGGGTTCCATACATATTTCTCAATCAACAGCAAAACGTCACCAGGACTAGAGCTCCATAAATGTTCACTCAAAACTCCTTCAGGTGGCAATGACTTCCCAATGATATATGTACCCTGGGACCTGTCGGGAGTTCTGTTCTTAATAGCATAAGGATGACTTTATTGCTCTACTTATTTTAATAAGCACAAAAGTGCAATGCAAAGTCAAACACCTTCAGCCATCAAAGTACATCAAGTCTCTGAAGTTACTCTTTCAGCCAAACCTATCTGCTTCATCAGAAACATTTCTTTTTTCAAAGTAGTCTCTCCACAGTAAAAAAACACATTGATGGGCAACCCTTACTCCTACAATGACTGAATCGCATCTCTCCTCTTCTCCTTTTGGGTTATTTTCACTTTGGGCCGTATTTACTTAATTACCTTATGGACACCTGCAGCATTGCAGTTCCTGGGCTGAATGGTGCAGAAGTCACATCTGCCTGCCCAGACAGCTTGGTTCTGCGACACCATCGGACACGTGCTGCATTTAGAGCGGGAGCTACAGTATTATCCCCAGTCCTCACCAACAGAGCCCGGAGACAGTACCCAGATCCAAATGCAATGCAGACAAACAGGAGACTGCACCTTGGCTGGAGCCCCGAAGTGCTGGTCTCTGAGAGAGCAGTTGCATCCTAATTCCTTCCATTCAGGGATATGGCCACATCCTGTCTGGAGCAGTTTCATCGCCATTTAGCAAGTTAACCTTTAAAGGCACAGCTTTGTCAAGACCTGGAAAGAATCTCTACGTCTTAATGGCTTAACGGATGCCATTTGTTAATGGCCTCTGCATTTGTTAATATTTGAGCTACTTAATTGTGGTACGGATCCACTGATTAATGGTTTTTTTTCCTATTCGTTCTTTTCTACGTGATGGTTATATGCAAATAGGTCACAGAGGAGCTAAGGAAAAGCTAAGAAAATTTATGCTGTCTATAAAGCTATAGCATGTGAGTGCTGAGGTGGCCCTCCGATGAGTAATGGCCATAGCGGGTGCACTGGGGAGCACTGGGGCTGCTGCATGCCCTGGTCACCTGCGTTCCCAAGGGGCAGCTCTTGTAGACGAGGGGCTTGAGCAGCTCCATCCCCATGGCTCCCCAGGCAGCTCCATCTCCACGTGAGGAGGAACTTCCTTGGTGTGAGGGTGCAGAGCCCTGGCCCAGCTGCCCAGGGAGCTGCGGAGGCTCCTGCTCTGGAGATCTCCCAACCCGCCAGGATGCGCCTGGGTGCCCCGTGCTCCGGGTGTCCCTACTGGAGCAGGGGTTTGGACTAGATGATCTCTAGAGGTCCCTTCCAACCTCAACCATCCTGTGATTCTGTAAGAGACTGCTCAGATCAAAAACTCCTACCACTGCCTACTTCATGAGGCTAACCATAGGTGATTTTCTTCACACAGGAACAAAGGTCTCCTGTTATTGTCTCTGTTTTTCCAAATGAGAGGCTATTCCAGAGCCTCACTGCCATGATATTTCAACAACTTGCTCCTAACTCCCAGACTTGCTTATGGCCAGTTTAGCCCAATGACCTTTTTGTCTTTGAACCTAGATATTCTCTCCCAGAAATTTGCTCTCAGACACATATGCACAGATTATCTTCTTTCTTAGTCCTTAGTTTCCAAACAAATGAAGCCACTTTCATCTCTTCTTGCATGGCCAGGTCTTCACTTTCCAGTCTACTCTTAGCCTGTTCATAATTGCTTTCCAACACCAGTGCACAGGACTTCACACGTACTCTAGAGATGCCACAGTGTCTTATTCAGTGCCACTAAATTCTTTGCCTTTCCAGTGAAAATGCCATGTAAACTTTTCCTGTTTCCCAAAATCTTCCTGAATTCCTCCAATCTTTCTAACAAAGAAGCATTCAGTACACTGATGGATACATGCAAACTAGACGCACCATTTTCACACTAATGTAAGTGGTAAAACACCACTCATTGCCATCACGCAGAGTTGGGGTGAAGCTAGAATTTATCTGGAAACCTCTCCCTATATATCCCCGAGAAATCAGATCTGCCCCATAGACCCATGCAGGTCTGATCCCGTCATGGCCAAGACCAGGATGAGCCAAACCTAACGTTTGCTCATCCTATCATATGCAGGTTCCCATAACTCCCACCTCTCCCCAAGCAGTGAGAGAAGGAAAAAAGAATCTCCTTAAACTTTGCACTGTAGAAACTCTTGCAAGTCTTTTTTTCTCCTTTTTTTTCTAGGTGAATTACAATAAGGTGACCGCCAGTCTTGCACAGGCTGCAGCTGCTGTAAATCCAAGCTCAAAATGTCAGAGTCGTAAACTATTTTGATGAAATGCCATCAAAGAAATCATATTTATCGGGATGATTTGTTGATACTGAATATCCAAACAGTTCGGAGTGCAGTAAAGTTCAGGGGGACGCCAGGATTTATGGCACTCTGTTGCTGGGGTTGTTAATAACATTTCAGGAGACTAAACAAGAATGTTCTAGGGACTCAGACACGGGAGGTGCAAAGAATTTCTTACTTCTGAAAAGTACAGAGAGGTCATCAATGCATTTACGGAAGTAGATTATTGCCCCATTCTAAAAGAAAGTTCCACTGACCTGTGTTACTCACCATGACCTTCATTTCTGGTCTGTTCAAGCTCTTTCAGAGACTTGGAAGCCAGGTTTTGGTTGAGGTAGGCAGTAATGCATGTGCAGACATGCACTCCAGTGTTCCCCTCTCACTGAGCAGTCAATGGGCCGTGACCTGTAAGCGATCATTTTCTAAAAAGGCATTTGTCTCTCACTTCTAGGACACTAGATATTGTTGTTGCTCAATTGAGCATCCTTCCACCTTGCTTCACTGCTGCACTGCCCTTGGTCCCAGTGCCAAAGGCTCATTCTGAGTTGCACAGAGCAATGTTATCCTGAACACAAGCCACACTTTCCTCTTGGGCTTCCTGATAGACCCTTTTGCTGACTGACTCTTGGTCCCCTCCCTGCAGGAGAATAACTTCTCAGTACCTTCCTCCACATCACTCATTATTGTATATTCTGAGTCTTCTTTATCAGCTCTGATTGGTGATGTCATTCTGCTGTATCTGGTTGTGTGTCCATGACAAAGGCCCACTGAGACCTTCAATGGACAATGCGTCATGCCTTGGCAGGACCTGGCATGAACTGGAATGTGGAGAAAGAAAGCAGGGCTGTCCCAAGAACGTTTTTCCTGGATTTGCTCTGGAATGAGTACAGCTTGCTGCCCAGCTAATTGAACTTTTAGTCAAAAATACGCAACACTGGAGCATGAAAGTGATGGAGAACTTGAGCCCTTCACCAGTACGAATAATGGGCAATTTTGTATCTTAGTCTCATCCCATGTAAGCTCAGGAAAGTCTTGAAAGCTTCTACAGGAAGGGAAGACATTTTCCACTCAGCTTGAGTATAATTAAAAAGCACCAGCTGCCCTTTCCTCCTGCTCTCCAAAGGGTGGCCACTGACAAATGACAGTTTGGAGAGTAACTACTTCCACAGCAGGACCCTAGATTATATTTGATCACAGGTTCTCTGCAGGGGGGGAATGGCCCCATTAAACATAATAAATATGTTTTGGGAGGAATGATTAAGTTGGTCAGGTTTCCCATTAGAAATGTAAATTGTTTAAAGGACATGTGCTCCCCAATCAAATAAGACAGCTTATGGGCTCTGTTGTCTTTTCTAAGGGAAAAAATAAAATAACGAAAGAACGAAAGAACGAAAGAAAGAAAGAGAGAAAGAGAGAGAGAAAGAGAGAGAGAAAGAGAGAGAGAAAGAAAGAGAGAAAGAAAGAAAGAGAGAAAGTAAGAAAGAAAGATTATGCAAAGGGCAAAGAAGAGACCCAAACATTTTCCAACCAGCTGTAGTCTCCTTTAGTTGCAGAAGGGAACAGATTTCATAATGCTCATAGGAAAAACATTCCCCAAAGTTTTCATTTTCTTTCTTTCCTTCTTCCTTATTTTTTTATTTTTTATTTTATTTTGACCTTCTGGGATGGAAAAAGTTGAAAGTCATTTGATTAAATCAATTCTGAGAAACATATGCCTTAGAAAACTGGCTGCTCTTATAAAAAGAAAATATTGAACTACTTTTTTTTAAATAAATCCAAATAACTGGCTATTAACTGGATACTGTAATTATGCAAGATCAAGCAGATGAATAGATCTTTATTCCAAAAATGTCAAACCAATGCTGTAATCCAGCACCCAATTATTAAACCAGCATAATAGTGTGCTATCACACACAGCTACTGTGAAGCTTGGGGGTACTCACATGAGTAGCCTTGTACCTTTTAAAGCAGGGCTAACAGACATAGGTCACAGTGTGGGACCACGGTGGGGTGGGCACAGCAGAGCCTTGCAAGGGTTGGACTTGGCTGCAGGAAGCAGTAAGTCCTGGACCAACCAGTCTATCTGTGTGGGGCTAGTTTGGAGCCACTGGTGTCTCCAACAGCTTCCATGCTCCATGGAACAGTTTCATGTTCCTCCAACAGTTCCTGTACTACACTGGAACTGCTGGATCTGCCCCTTTCATCCACCATCTGGCTACCCAAGGGTGTTCCCACCACCGGCTTACCAAGGTCCCTGCACATCGTGGCACCACTTGAGGATGGTGGCATCTGTCTGCTAACAAAATCTGGACATTTCACCAAGGGGTTTCATGTAGGACCATAAAAAACAGTTAAGATGCATGAAAATAGGTGAAGTCTATGTGTATGGATGCATGGATCTCTATGATACACTTGTACGTAGCAAGGGAGGAGGCAAGAGTGAAGCATATTAGTAGAGAATGACTTCTTCATACTGGTACAAGGTGGGACACTGGAAGATTGTCCTTTATCTAACAAATGCTAAATATACTGGCAACATCAGGATAGAAAATCATATAAAATGGAAGGAGAGGAAAACTAGAGCTACCAGATCCAGGCTGACCTTAGAGACAAGAGGGCAGATCTCGGCTGAGGTCTTTCTAGTAGCATTTGATGGGCCCAAACTCTTTTAACTCAATTTTGCAGAAAGGCTGAGCTAAGTGATCCATGCATTTTATCCATGCATTTATGTCTATCCCACCACCCTACTCAATAATCTCTAAATATCTGACATTCAAGATCATACAGTTTTTCAGGATAAGTGTGTCCAGAGTAGGCATACAGTGCACAAAAATCTATATTAGCTACATTAGTGTCAATAATGAAGGGATTTGGCTCATTCCAAGTCAAACCAATGGTGCTGGTCAGCAGAAGCTGCCTCCCCAATCTTGCTTGCTCCCCAAAAAGTCACTGGGGAGGACAGCTAGGGATGACTGCAATATCATTTTTCCAGGTTCCCTATTCAGGGTCTAACAGCACTGTAATGGAAAACGTCCTTTGGTGGCCTATAAATCACTGTTTATCACTCCAGAGGCCTCCACAGGCACTGAGATAATGCACCAGTGTGATAATAGTGATCGATGGACATCTCTTCCCTGCCCTCAGCTCTATCAAACAGGCTGTTTTCCTGAGGGTCAGCAATGAAATACTTTGGAGTGGAAGATGGAATTTGGAAACTGTCCATTCATAAGCTCTCAGCAAGATGTCCGTATTAACCTGATTTTCAGAAGGCAATTTCCTGAGGAGTAAAGCTTTTTTTTTTCTTTTTTTTTTTCTTTTTCCCCTCTGCCAGAGTCCTAATTGCACACAAACAATAAATACAGGGCTTTGTTTGGCACTTTTGACTTTTTTAGTTTTTGATGTTCTATGTGATTTCAGATGAGGCTGTCATCCTTGCTAACAGAGCCAGGAGTGGAATAATTATCTTCTATGAGCACAGAGATGGTCCTCAGCTCCAGAGAGTATCTGAGTCCTTTGCATACTCATCCTGTGAGATAAAAAATCAAAACTGAAAAAGAAAAAAACTGAGCTGAGAGGCTGCTTGATGTCTTTTAACAAATGGCAAGTGACCCTCAATGGCTTTGGTCCTGTAGCCCTTTTCTTCTGGTCCAATGTGGTTAAGTCCCTGCTAGCTCCTAACTGCTCCTGGCTTTGCAACTCTCCCCTAAAAGCCCCAGCGTAGATCACTAAGCCCCATCTCCAAAAGCATTGGGCACGAACCTTCTCAGCTTGATCTGAACTCCCAGGCAGTTCCAGGACCTTCCTGCTCTCAATAGAAAAGAAATAGAATAGAAATCCTGCTTCTGAATAGAAATCCTCTTAAGTGTCAGCTTGCTTTGTTCAACCATCCACTCAGAGTTATTTCTTTTTGTGCTAACATTGACCACTGACTTGGAGATGCGGATCTTCATTTCTCGGTGATGGGGCTTCCCTTGCATTGGCTTCACTCCTTACCATGGGGTAGCTGGGCTGCTGATCTGCTGCTTGGTACCCCCCATGGCAGAAATTCCCTAGGCTGGGGAGAACAGTTTCGGGAGAGCCAGATGGAGCCATTCAGGAATAACAGCAATGAAAGCCCTTCCTTGGAAGCGGCCTGGCCCTTCTGGCATTGGGAAGTGTGCTTCTCGGGATGCAGAGCAAGTTCAGGCTTGCCGAGCTGTCAGTCAGCTTCATTTTTAAAGTACTAAATTCACACATAAAAAGCTTGGTGTGTTTTGGAAGAGAAACGTAATCTGTGCAATTTCTTTGAAAAATTATGGACACTGACATTTTACACCTGTAATTATGATAAAAGCTCTCAGCACAAGTCTGCAAATGTTTCCACCAAATAAATCATCTTAACCCCTTGCTTTTAGGAATTTAGGGATCAGCCCTCAGCTATAAATTAGGAGCAAGTGATAATAGCTCTGCTCACAGCTGCCGTCTCATGCTTTGGAGATGAAACACACCACGAGGGAAGTCGGAGTGGTCACAGGGCCTCCCACCAACTCGGTTTCTGCATTTCTGCATCCCCAAACCTGTGCCTTTCCATAAAACACCATTATGATTTTTTTTTGATAGGCTCCCCGTGTGACAAGGGGAGTGCAGGGAGGACAGCTGAAGTATAAGTCATGCCAGGCAGGAGCATGAGAAGGAGAGGACACGCACAGCACAAGGAGATAGAAAATGCAGAGAATAAATGTTGCTAAGGATTAGCTCATCTGGGAAAGCAAAAATCCCCTTTAGCAAACTGTGCCTTTTGCTTTGGGGGTGTTTTTGTGGGGGAGAAGTTTCCTATGCCGAGTGAAACACTGCCTGCCTGCCTAGCAATGGGGAGAGGGATTCCCTCCTCCAGCAGCATCCCGGAACGAGATGCAGGAAAACAAGGACAGCTTAAAACACGATGCAACGCCAGCCACGCTAATGATCCAAAGCGTTCTGCCCCGTGCTCACCCCGTCTCTCTGCACAACATAGACCTGACGGCTTGGTAAGAAAACCCACCAGATGTGGAGCGAAAGCGAGGGGTGAAGGAGCTCAGGAAAGCAGCAGGGCATGGGGTGCAGCAGCCAGAGCACACACGGGAAGGACGAGCTCCCTGCACATTCCCTGAGTTGGGAATATCAGCCCCAGCATCCCACACCGGCTGCGCTTCCATGGAATGGGCTCCTGCCAGGATAATGTGCTCTGGTATATTTGCACATGATATTTCGGGATATCTGACACCACCGGGTGCTTAATAGTGGGTTAGCATAACCCTCAGCCCTTGCGGTCACAGGAGGTGGAGGGGGAGATGGGGATATCGTGTCAGGGTTACTTGAATCACAGGAAAATAGTCTTTTCCCTGCAAAACAAATGGCCCAGGTTCCCCTTAGAAAGATTTTTTTTTAAATTTCATTGTTTTCAAATTATCTGGAGTAAATTGTAGAACTTGAACCGAAACAAGGGCTCACAGGTAAAATGAAGATCACCCTTTACAAGTGAGAGAAGGGAGGGAACCTTAGAGATCAGAGCAAGAGTTTCCTTGGCTGGAAGAGAGCAAGTGGAAAAAGCAGAATTAATTCTCAGGTTCTAACTTTTTGGTTTTGTCACTGATTCACTCACTCACTTGGACAAATGACTCATTCTCTCCTAGCCTCACCTGGAGCGACTATGGTCACCACCTCCACAGGAACAGAGCACTTCACCAATATTCCCAACATGGAATTCTTCGGATGACAAAAGCTATTTTAAAATTGTTGATTTCCCTTGGAAAAAGGAAAAAAAAAAACAGATTTAAGATGTATAGCTCTTTTTTCCCACTCAAAAAATGTGAAGCACTTCTACAAGGATGACTTCTCCTGCTATACACAGCTTTGGAGTGACTTTCTGCTGGTGGAGGCTGAAAAGAGACAGAAAATGATGAGGAAAGAAAAGTATGATTTTAAAATTAAAAAAAAGAAACAAGTGAAAGATGACTTCCTCTTGCTTGAAAAATAATTTCATCAAATTTAAACCATTCTTCTAAAACCATCTAATAAGACTTTTTTTCTCTTTTCTTTCTTTTTTTCTTTTTTCTTTTTTTCTTTTCCTTTCTCTTTTTCTTTCTCTTTTTCTCTCTCTTTCTCTTTTTCTCTTTCTCCTTTTTTTTTTTTTTTAATAGGCAATAGGGTTTTTAATTAGAACCTATTTTCACCAGCTCTGTTTTTGACACCTGTAAGGATTCAGATCATCGGGAAGCTGTTATAGAAGTTTTTCCTTCCCTTTTCTCCGTGCAGAATCAGCACTGTGAATTCTTCAGCTGTGGCTGTATCAGATTAGTTCACTCCTCCTTGACCTCTACCAACTATCCAAGCTCTGGAGTTATCCTGAACCAGGAAAACCTTTTCATTGCAAGCATAGCTGAACAAGTTGCCCAGAGATGTTCTGGAGACTCCATCCTTGTTGATGCTCAAAAGCCACCCGGGTAGCCTGCTCTAGGTGGTCCTGCTTGAGCAGATTAGTCTAGATGATCTCCAGAGGTCCCTTCCAACCTCTGTAATGGTCCAGGGCATGTTTAATCTCCCACTGTAGGTGAAACTTGACTTTACACAGTTTAAACTTGCATCCAAGCACTGATGGGCAGAGGGAACCACCAAGCACCTGCCATCCCTGCAGATCATGGAGCAGACCTTCAGCTTGCAGCTTCCTCACAGAGCAGGATGAAGGTGCAAAGAAGCTCCATCCTCAAGAGCAGGATGAAGGTGCAAAACCATCAGGCTGTCTTGGTCTTGATGAAAATGAGGGCAGGAGTGGAGAAGCTGCAGGATCACTGGCAGACAGACAGACAGACGGACAGATCCCCCTTCTCCTCCAGCTCTGGCTGAAGGTTTGCAGCAGAGGAGGTGCCTTGTCACGTTAGCGTGGCCTGTTTGCCAAACTGCAGTTGCAATCTGCTCTATTCACTCAAGCTAACAAGTTAATTGACTGCTTTTTGTGGCTTTGGTGTACCACAAGCCTAACTATCCTCTTAGGTAATGCAAGTGTGGGGGTGATAAAGCAACACAGCCAGGGCTGTGAAAATCGTTCCAGAAAATATCTGGCCAGATACATTCTCACCATCTTGTCTGCCCCGGGGTTGTCTGCCAGCTAAGTGTCAGTTGCTGCCAACTCCAGTTTGGAGGGAGTAAGAAGTTCTCTCAAAATTTAAATAATAAAATTAAAAGGAAAAGACATATTGCTCTGCAAGGACAAGTTAGGCTGAACTTGACTGTTTGCTGTGGTGTTTTAGAATAGTGCTGCCACCCTGGATTATGAGTTGGGTGCAGGTTTACTTGCTTGTATCTCTCTGTTCTGCCAGTGGTGTTGTTATCACAGCAGCATGCTCAAGCACCCAGGCGAGAGAAACCCCCTGCGTGGGCTGCAAATTGGTGGTTTAGAAGCAGTTTTGTCCTTCATGAGTTTATGATCTAATCTGAAAAAAAAAA
>VZSG01000646.1:212617-283251 GCA_013398315.1 Nothoprocta pentlandii
AAAAGGCTGCTCAAGGCATGGGCAAAACTGCAGCAAAAGGGCTGTGTTTATGCATGGTCTTCCCAAGGAAGAGCACTGAAAAGCCATTATTCATTTTCCAGTAGAAGAGAAGCCAGGCAGGCAGGCAGCGCACAAGTCCCGGGAAGCAGAAAGAGAGCACAAACCCAGCAAACACGGCCGAAGGGTTGAGCAAAAGCCACCAAAACTAGCGGCTACCATTGCTTGAAACAAAACCATCGCAGAGAATTAGAAACATCTTCTTCAGATTAAACGAGGTATTTTAAATGCAAGCACACATATGCGTGTGTCAGGCCGGATCAGCGTTATTTTACCATGATGGCTTCAGACCCGCTCTTCTGGGAGTGGTCCACAATAGAGCAAGATGAAAACCCCGACCAAGAGTTGCCTTCCCCTGACCACCTTTGCCCTTCTTCTCGTGCATTAGTGCTGTTTAAGGAGGAGGTGCTGTGTTCCTTTCTGTAGCATCAAAGTTCAAAGTCAGAGAAAGCCTGACAGGCAGGGTTGGAAGGAAATTCCTCAAAAAGTTCGATTCTCAAAATTTCATTGGCACCAAAAAAAAAAAAGGCTTTTTTTGGGAAGCAAATCCAGAACAAGCTGTGAGAAAGAATTCCACTAAAAAAAATTGCTTTCTGTCTGCTCTTTCTCAGCTCTGAGGGATCCTGGTGGAAAACATTTGCATGATTACAAAACTCAACCTGAGCAGTGCAGCAAAGTCATGAGAATGTTTTAGCAAACATAATTTTAGATTTTTAATCTCATTTATAACTCCAGGATTTATGCTTTAATATATTTCCCTCAGCCTGTGAGAGCTATGAACTTTTTTTTTAGGTAGACCTGAGATTCAAACATAATTGCATCATTCCACAAACTGTGATCATAAAGCCTCCATCTCAAAAATGAAATACTGCGAGACGGTGAAACTTTGACTTTGTGTTGATTTTCCTCAGGTTCTTTCACTGACAAGTCACGTCCTAGTATATTTTTATTTTACCTTTTAATTCAAATTATGCTCACCAATTTAGAGCATGCCTTTGAATCGAAAATGGAGCCACAAGCAAACGTAGGTTCACTGTTCACTGTCCTGCTCTGGTGGAAATCAAGACTAACTTCACCCGAGCAATAGATAGTTAAGCTGATATATGAAAATAAATTAAATGCTGCAGTTGCTTAACTCCTCTAGACACAGAGCAGGTCAAAGCTGGATACTTGGCCTTCAGATCCACTTAAACTTGAGTCAGGTGTTGTCCATGATACCCAGAAGCCGGGACCAGCAGGGACATCCCTCCAAGCAAGAGCCTACAACCGAGAGTCGGACTATGTGGAAGGGTTGATTTTACTGAATATTACAGGCGACAGCTCAGCTCTCGTCTCCTTGTGCCTCGGTTTCCCTTCCCCTTTAGATGGAAGTTACTCACAGCCTTTCTTCTGGACCAGTGCACGACAAGGGACTCTGCTCTAACAAGGCACGTTCAGATGGGCCAGCTCAAAATGCTCCCTCACTTCTCTTTGAGGTCAGCAGGAATCAAGCAGCCACCGAGGCACTTCTCCAAACCAGGGACTCATTTATGGAGCAGAAGATGGGCCATGGACACCTCATGGTTCATCAATAATGACACCTTGTCCTTGGGCCATAACATACCAGCAGGCTGTGGAGGACAGCATGGAGAAGGTCTCTGAAGGAATAGAAGCCAATTAATTTCCATTTCCTCAGAAGACTGGTGTTTCAAAACTCCCCTCTGTTCTTGCTCTTCTGGATCTCAAGGGATGCCCCATGACAAATTAGAGTTCTCTGGTGAACCAATTGCTTTTTTTTTCCCCCCCTTGCCTTTTTCTTTTTTGGTGCTAAAGATGAAAGATTTAAAATGCAATAATGTTTTGTCTAAATTCTTGTGGAAATAGCTTATGACCTTTCATAGAGAAATGTGGTTTCAGCTTTCCGGTAAGAGAGCTCCCAGCTAATGATTTAGCTCTATTTTCTAATAAATAGTTGGCAAGAGACAACCACTCTTATACCCTTTGTCATTAGGGACCTATTATTTATGACTCAGAAATGAATCATTAGGCTTGGCAAACAGCAACTGCTTTGTGGCCAATGTATTTTTCCACTCGGTAGCAGAGTATGCTTGTAAATTCTTCCTAAAAATTACCATTAAAGTATCTCCAAACAGACTCTCCCCTACACTACTATAAATTTCTCTCCACTTTGGTGACTATTGGTGGTCTTCCCACCTCAGGAAAAAGGGTTCCTTTTTTGTTCTTAACACCTTTCCCATTTCCTTCCAGCTAATTACACTTATTTAATAATGTACGTGCATTTTGTTTTCCTTGCAGGCTCCTTTTTACAGGACAAACTATTTCCTTCTAATGGAGCCTTCCTGTCTTCCAAATTCCAGCCAACTCCAGGCCTCCTACCAATTAGAGATGGAAAAGACCTTTGCACTTGCACTTACAAGGTGGCATCGGGGTGCCAAAAAGTCATTTTCATGGCAAGACATGATGACAAAAGTTGAACATGAATCACTGGAGGGGCAGATTTCCCCAAATTTCAAAGGAATGTAAGAAAAGCAGCAACTCAACAACTCATTCTCTCTTTCACTCACTCTTAAATTATTATTCACCCAGTTTAGTGTCTTTTGCAATCTGCTTATTGTACCCTATGTTTTGAGACATGTGCATCTGATTGGCACATTAAAAAGCTCTGAGGACCACCTTCCAGGTCTGGTTTTGGATGCAAGCTTCTCCAGTACTCAATCAGGTCCAAATCCAGGAAACAGTTCTTAATGAAGAATCAGTCTCACTTTGGGAATTTGGGCCCAATAGCTACCTTCCCCAGTTTCATAAAAGTCTAAGTTATAGGTTGGATGCTGTTTTTAAAGTAAGGAAGAACAGATAGGAATATTTTATGAAGTCTGGGAAAGCTTTATATCTCTTCTTACTGCTGCTGCTTCTGGACTTCCTATTTATCTTATCTTATCTGCGCCAGAACATGTCAGGATCCTGTTTTCTCATGCGGTTTCTTTCAGAGAGCAGAAGGTATGAAGCGTTGAGAAAATTCAGTGAAAAAAAAGAACAACTGCAGGCTTGTGGGCAATGCAGCACTATGCTGACCAGCCAAAAAGACAGAAGAAGACTGGGGGGGTCAGTGTACAAATCCATGTATAGATTCATAGACCTTAAGACAGAAGGGCCCATCAGATCATCTCACTTGACCTCCAGCACAACCCAGATCACAGGTTGTCTCCCAGTTACTCTACAACAGAAGCTGCAAACTTGCAGTTTGTTGAAAATTGGAGAATTTTCATAGATGGAGAGTCTAGCTCTACCCTAGACAGTTGGCTTAATCATACTCGCTCTGCAGCAAGTACTTTTTGGCTCACCATCATGGTTCAGATGTATGGGAATCTTCACTGATAAGAAGGAATCTATTAAAGAGAGCATCAATGGATGTTGGCAAGCAGTAAGAGATCAGCCTAGACTGGCCCCAATAGCATCCGAGAATAATTTTCTTTTCCCAGCCGAAACAGCAATAATTAGTTAAAATTTATGTTTTGATCAGAAGGTGGCTTCTTATTCATCTTCCATGGAAAGCCTACAAGTAAAATGTATATATTGCAATAGAAAGGATGTATTTTATGAGAGGTTTACATGTTTAGCAGTATTTTTCTTTTCTTTTGGAAATGCAGGAACATTTCATTTTAAAGAAGGTTCATGTGAATTAATGGGTCAGCTGAAAAAAAGACAAAAGTAAGGTGGGAATTGAAACCTTTGGAGAACAGAAGGAGCAAAGCACTTGGGTGAGTCCAAAAGACTTAGGAACATGGATTCTGAGAAATGGAGTCCTGAATAGTTTTCTTGCTGCTTCATGGATATGCTGGAAATAACAAACTATAGCTAAGATACCTTAACATGAGGCTAGGGAAAGGAGAAGTGCCTGAAGGTTTCCATCAAAACACTTTAGAGGTGTTTATTGAAAATATCTTAGCTTCTTTCTAAAGTCTGGAGCTTTAATTTAAAAGAAATACCACAAAATTTTGGAAACTGCCAAATTTCTAAATGATGAAAAATAAATCTGGACAAAAATAACTTATTTTGGGATGGGATGAGTCATTTTCTGAGCATCTGCAATATAGGGAAGATCACTGTGTTCCTTACTGGATCAGACCAGAGATCCACATGCTCACGGAGGGGTCAGGAACAGAAATGTGAGAGGCAGAAATGCGAACCCCACAGAACATTGGGTTACCTTTTTATGGGGAACATCTCCATTTAGCACTCTCTCTCCCCTTTTTAGCCTGATGTTGATTTGGGCTCCAAAGCAAAAAGTTTTCCTCTAGCTTCCAAAAATTTCAAAATTTCTTTTAGTACTCCCATGCTCCATAGTTTCACTCTCCATATCAAACCTCCACTGATTCTTGCTAAGCTCTTCAACCTGGTATTTCTTGCCACAAGGAATTCCACACTTCCAAGGAGAAACTTTTATAGTGATAGCGTCATTGAGTATTCTTCTAGAAGGGGGAAGGTTTATCCAGGTTGAGAGCACATCTCTAAGCTCAGAGAGATACCTTTGTGAACCTGGTCCAATCCCTTCAGATGAGAATACATCTAGAAAAAAATGAGGTTTATTGTCATAAAATGAGAGGCATCCCTCTGGCAAACTAGCATATAACATGAGGTGAACCCATACTGAACCTTATTTGAGGTTTGAAAAAGTTTAAATAACCTTTTTTCTGCTCAATATTTTCATTGTACTTCAACGCTTTCCAGTTCAGGGCAACATTGTGAACAGCTGTGCCAAAATTCTGGGGGGAAAAAAAAAAAGAAAAAACAGAAAATAAAATGCAACAAAATACAAACCCACCCACAAAAGAACTTGCTTCTCTCCTGGGCATTCCTGGACCAGCTGGAAGCAGAAAATAATGGCAATATTACAAGAAATGCAAATACACAGACCCAGCAGGTCAAATAAACAATATCCAGGTTCTTGTGTGTTTGTTTGCAAAAGCCCAGAAATAGACACAATGGAAGTGTTCATCTTTCCATTTTTTTTTCTTCATGTTTACCTAGCTTGAATCCCTCTAAATTGCCCTTGTTCCTGGAAGTATGCAGTTTTACTCCACATTTCATATGATGACGCATGCATTGGGCTTGGACCCATCTCATGGGCTGCATCACAGAGCAAGTGGGCATCTTATCTAAGACAGTTGCCTGGGACCATCATTGAGAAGGGGTCATTTACATAGGATGGTACTTGAATACGTAAGACTTCTGGACAGATGGATTGAGTATCTGCAAATGAATTGTAATAGAAAAATTGCCCTTGATCAACCTTGTTGGCTTGGTTGGCATCCGTGACCTCTAGAGCAGCAAGCCTGGCCCCAAGCGCACATGAGGATCAAGCTCAAGTCCTTCAGGCACAAAGGATGTGAAAGACACACTTGCCAGTATCTCCTGTGTCTCCTCTTTATGCCTACAGTTTATTCAAAGCATCCAAGGCCCAAAGCTAACATGCAATTTTGCTCCTTTCACCCTGTCATTGGTCAAAATACCAGGCTCAGGTATAGAGCTCCTTTCTCCAGGGAGATCACCTGCAGATAGTGACACACCATGCAGGACATAACGCCAATGTGCAGCCTTCCCTCAAGCACCACTTGAGATATTTTAGGGTACATCACATCTGGAGGATACTACTCCCTAGTTTGGCTGAGATGTGCATTTCTGAAGTGAATCTCCTGGTTCTCTGCATTTATCATGCTTTGAGTCATGCCACAAGGCAAGCTCAGAGTGCGTGAACAGGCTTCCTAGTCCAAACTCAGGCTACAAATGCTCATGTGCTCTGGCAGCTGATGGGCATTCAAGCCAAGGATCGGATTAAAACCAGTTCAAAGTAATCCCTGTCAAAAGATGACCGTAACACACTCCTCAGCACTGTCTGTTTTGCTCTGTAGAACTGGTTCTACTGCACTGTAAGATTGTCTAACGTTGACATGATTTTTTGTGGCTTTAATTCTCAAGAGTTTCCATTTTACCTTCCTACCACGCTCACTTTGCTCTCTGTTTGGTGGTTTTCTCTTGACTTACAAGACTTGGTGGTTACTTGACTTACTTGACTTGGTGGTTTTCTCTTGATTTACACAGGTAGGGTGGAAGGGCTCAGTAATTTAAAATTTGTTTTGCAGCATTAGGGCTGTAAATTTTCCTACGTGCCCCTCGTACAGCTACAATATGCAGCCAGATAGATGGATATAGACCTGAGTTGATTTCTAGAGTGTATGACTGCCTTTGTGACAGCAGGAATACATATGTTGGGCTTCCAAAGACTGGTTGAGCCTGGAGCACAAACACAGGCCTTTGTGTCTCCAGGCTCATGGAGTTATGAGCATCCACTGCAGGGTTAGCTCAGGTTCTTCATCTTTACGATGTCTCTTCTCTCTTACCTGTCTAAACAACCAATGTCTTGTTCCTGAGCTTGGCAGCCCACTAGAGCCACCGTGTAGCTCAATGACATTATCAGCATTTCAGGGAAGCTGATTTATCCTTTTAAGAGTTTTACAGTTCTTTTTCATCGATGCAATCTGCATTAATATACATTAATCTAAATGAAAGTTGGTGCATGGTGGGTCTGTTCTCTAGTTCCACATTGTTTCCTGGATGCTTCTAATTCGTAGTGGGATGTCCTCCCTTCTGGAGAGCTGGGGACCCAGAGAACATGGGCAAGGGTAGGTCAATCCCTTCCAGGCTGATCCTGAATGAGGTCATGGAGTCTCCATCCTTGGAGATACTCAAAGGCCATTTGAACAGGATCCTGGGCAACATGCTTTAGGTGATCCTGGCTGATAAAAGGGTATTGGACTCCAGAGCCCCTTTCAACCTCAGCCATCCAGTGATTTTGTCACTTACCCTTGGAGATGGAAATGCGAAGGATGCTGCAAACAGAGCGAGACCTTCCTGCACCAGCCCAATCACCCTGCGCTGTGGCAAGCCCCCCACAACTTGTCTTCGCAGAGCACTCACATCATGTCCTGCCTGGATCAATGCCACGGTGAGCACTACTATGCACTCACTCCTCAGAAGACACGTCCTGCTAGAGCAATGGTGGTGGAGAGAGCAGGACAATTTTTCCCTTAGCTCTGACCACTCTTTAGATTGCACTTCTTTTTGCTCATATGACCCTTTTTTTTTTTTTTCTTCCTTAATACGGTTCCTCTGTTATTTTCCACGCATGTTTGTCCTCACCATGAGGAACAGCACCTCCTCTCCCCTACCCTGAAATGGAAGCGGGTTGGACACTCTGTTCCACAGAAGGCCCCGGGGGGCAGCGGGACATTATTTTAGTATTGTTTACACTTCTGATCATCAGACCCAGCAAACGCCCACAGGCTGGAAACCCATCCTAATTGTTGCAAGTTGTTTTGTTTTTTTCCCCTGGTGGAAAAAAATCTGTTAGTTATTAATCATCACCAAAACCCTGGTTTTCAGCAGCACTGAGATGTCTATATACTATCCAGGGAGTGACAGACTCCCCGTCTGCCCAAGACTCCGAGACACAGGAGGCTGTATCTTGGGGATGCAACTGAGAACCTGGCTCCAAAAGCTAGTTAAGTAGCCGGGCTCCTTGCAGTGCCCTGCCATGCAGTTCTCAGTAGATAAGGTCACTTTTGGCTATAACGTCCCCAGTGGGGATATTTGTTTCAAACGTTCCCACCCTCCAAAAAAGTCTGAATTAGCTTCTCCTCGTGCTTCCAAAACCCAGTAAAACAAAGACATTATTTATACCGTAATATAAACTGTTGATTAAATAAGAAGACATTAATCCAGCTGTATGCACACAGATCTGTCTTCTTCTGCGTGGGTTCTCATCCATCCATTTATCTCTTTGTCCATCCACTCCTGCACACACACGAGGTGTTATCACTGTATATCACCCTGTGCTTACACACACACAGCCTGCTCAGCCACTGGCCATCCTGCCAGTCTCTGCAACATTCAGAGCCCTACTCTGATCAGCTGCCATCTGTCTCCAATGCTAAATATTCCACGATGCAAACAACCTTGGACGTTGCTGCACATTAAAATACCGCCCAGGCTGCCTTCCTATGGGGCACGTGGGAAATGAGAAGGACACGGCACCTAAATCTCTATTTGGGGCCACTATAGGAGTTTGTTTTCAGAGGGATTTGCAGAAATCATCTGCTCCCATACCTACGGGACTGGGCAAGAAAGGCAGAAAAAAATAGGGTATTTGGTCCTAAGGATGCACAAAGCCAGCAGCTATTTTTCAAGCCAAAGCTGTGGAGGACAGAGTGGTGTTTCCTGGTGGAAACGAGCCAAAGGGTCTCTGCATCCATCAGGGAGTGCAATGGGTGTGTGTGAAGGACTTGCCTTCAGGTGACCCGGCTCTTCAGAGAGCACAACAAAAAGCAAGCATGACCACACCCACGCCTTACAGTGTTGTAAACTGGTATAAAATGACATTTGCATTTCTCTCAGGCTGTTTTCTTCCTTGGGGTGCCACTCAGAAGATGCCAAAAACATCTTCCAGGAGGAGGAAGACCCCTAGTTTCATTTTGCCCCCAATTCTATCTTCATATGGAGAGAAATGCCAACAGTGGGAGGGAAGATGAGGATTGCAAGAGTGCACCTGCTCTTATCTGTATGCCTAATTTCCTCGTGCCACAACATCCACAAAATGAAGGCACGTGCATCCATCCCCGTAACATTACCACATCTATTTCTCCCTGTGGGCAGAAGTGACCCTGTGATCATCCCCTGGTACTGGGATGATCTACAAGCACAGAGCCCCTATATCGCATGACCCCCTGCAGATACTTCTGCTGAGTGCTCCCCGTAGACACATCCCATCATCCTAAACGGTCTCCAACTGAAACATGGCTTTGTCTCTGAGAACGGGCCCGGTGCTGCACAGCTCCGTGCACTGAGCCCTGACACGGTGCTGGAAAGGTCCCGCTCCCCGCCTGGCCAAGAACAACAAACCTTGGCCATGTGCTCTCATACATCGTCAACAATTAAGGATGGTAACAATCCAAACAGCCCTCTCTCTGGGGACAGAGGGAAGCAAGGAAGACTTACGAGGCCCTCGAAGAAATGTAAACTCGGCACCGCGCTGGCCTTGCAATTTCCACCCCGTTTCAAGAGGCTCCTGCACGATGGCGAGTCCTGGTCATCTGCGATGGGCCGAGAACAAAGTCTCCTTGGAGGGACGTGTTGAAATGAGGACTTGGACCATCTCATGCTCACTCCCCTTCTCTTTTCATGGACCTTGGACGGTATCGATCTGCATCCCATGCCATGGGGAAGATGTGGGCTCCCCAGTACAGCTAAGCACTGCACTGCTCTTCCCCAACCCCAAGAGCCGAGTTCAAGGTATGAGCAGGGCTGTGCTCGTTAGCAGTCATTTAGAAGCAGCTAATTCTGCCCTGGAGCAGCCAACTGGGTGCAATGATCCCTTCTCCATGGCCCTGCCAGCCCGCCTTGCCTATGATGTGGTTTAATGGGAAAGGAAAGCCTGCTGGGAACGGCTCCGCGCGCTTGGCTCATGGGGGCTCCAGCAACGGAGCAGACAGACGGACTCTGGTTTGAGGCCGCGCCTCGAGGATCTGCAAACAGCGACGTCTGGCTGGGTTTGTTCCTTTTTTTTTTTTTTTTTGTGCAATTGCTCCCATGGTTCTCCTGGAATAAGTGTTTTGCTCCGTCGCTGGAGAAGCCTCCCCGCGCTGAGGACAGCCTGGCTCCTGCCCCGCACGAAGCTGCGGGACATCCGAGCCCCGGCTTGCGAGAACAATGTCACACCTCGCCAGCCAAGCTGGCCCTGGCTCCTCCGGCCCTGCTCCTCCTCCTTTCCCAAGCACCTCGAAGGGAGCAGGAAACCTGCCCGAGCGAGCCGTAAATCTTCAGAGCGAGCGGGGCTGCCAGCGTGGGGGCTGGAAGGGATGCTGTGCCACTGAACGGGTCTATGATCCGTCCTGGGCTCGCGCGCTGGCAAAGCTTCTGCAAGCCAAGCAAGGAAACGCTGGATGAGGGCCTCCAACGTGCCGGATCCTGTCCGGCTCACGGCTCTGAGCAAGGCTCAGAAATGGCACCAACCTCTCGTTTCGGTGTGATTGCACAAAGCCGGTCCCAAATGGGTGCCGTTCGATGCCGCGGGACAGCGGCGTGTGTCTCACCCGGGATGACCACATCCCGCCGGGACCTCCTGGCCAACAGGACCTTGCTGAATGCGCGTTAAGAACAGCCTTGCTTGCCTTTGCAGCGCGGGCTGGCTCACCAACGGGCTTCATATTAATTACACTGACTCCTCAGGTCCCTCTTGGACCGCCCCAGGAGGCCAGGATGAGGCCCCAGGTTTTTTAGACCTGGCTCGCGGCCTACACGCGCTGCCGGGCCAAGGCACGTCCTGAGCCGGCCTGGCGGAGAACTTTGGATGGGACAATTTTCCATTGGCAAATGCAGCGTCAAAAGAAACCCAAATATTTTGCGGGTGTAGCTCCATTTCCATGAAATTCTCAACAAAAATTGTCCAAAGAAAGAACAACAAACCATCGCTGCGACTTTGAATTTGCCATTTCTACTTTCTCCTGCTCTTTCAGATGGCCAGGGCACTTCACTCGATAAGGTAACGCCCGCCGTACACAGACATTATTATTTTGCTTAATTTTGTTTTGTCTTCTAGAAATTACATTCAGGAACGTCTTTAGCGTTTCATACGATGGTGTTATTTTGGCATCAACCATTTTTGTCATGTCGAAACCAACTCCTCAGCGACATCAAAATGAAACAACCTTATACGTTCAATAGAAATAATCCTCCAATCCTGAAGTGCAGTGAGTCAAGGTAATCGAAAAAAGCTTATTTCCAATTGGACTTTTTTTTTGAAAACGCCATTTCACAAGAAGTTTCAGATTTTCACCTCGGTGTTCCAATTTGGAATAAAAACAAATGTAGAAATGTTGGCATTTCCCCTGGGATGGAAATGTGATTTTCCAAAAAGTTTTAGTAATAATCTGGGCTACAGAGAGACATTTGAAAACCGGTTATTAAAAATGATTATTTAGCCAGTAAAAAATGGTGTGAAAGGAATGGATTCAAATACAGATTAACAGTTTTTTTATGTTTCCCCTTCATAACTAATGCATTTTTATAGATGTCTTGCCCTCTTAACACCCCATCTTCGTTACAAATATCAACCATTTTCCTCCTCAGATGCCGTGATTAACTCAATCAAGTCAACTGTGAGTTCGTAAGCTATAATTTACTTGAGACAATTACTGTTTTTGCTTCAAAGCTTAGGAAGAAGATTTGTGCTTGAAAGCTAGTCTGTTATGTTCAAAATGCATCAGTTGATTTAATAAAAAGGATGAGTTTTATTTATTGAGCATAATTTATGAGCCTTCTTTACATTTGATAGTTTATCATAAGTATACTGCGTTCATATAATTATTAATTATATTAACGATATTGATAAATATTGCTTATTTATTGAGCATTACCAGTCCTGCGGGACTGGTTTAAGACCATGAGAACACTCAGACCAAGACAAATCAAGGATCCTACTCTGTTTCTGACAATGAGAACACCAAATATACAGAAAAAGTTCATAATAATTTCTTATTATGAGATTAGAGCTGTCCTCTTATATTGGGCTATTCCAATAATCTAGGAACTTAATTAGGTTAACAATTAGGTTAACCTAACTTATTTAACCTAACTTATTAGGTTAATAATTTAGGAACTTACTGAGATTAAGTCTGTATCTGGACTATCATCCTTAATACCCATAGATGAATTTATCCTCCCTAATTTATCTGAAACCTTTTAAACCTGTTGGATGGGGATATGTTAAAATAATTCAGTCTAAATTATAATTCCTGTTTCTTTTCGTTTCAGCATTCATGGGGGAAAATACTGCTTTCAGGGAAAAAGAAAGAGATTTCATTTTAACTTATTCATATTTAAAATGACCTTCTTTTATCCTTTCTATCTCAATCCAAAAAAATGAAAAAGAATGAAGTAGAATATCCAAAGTCCAAAAAATTGAAGAAGAAACTGAAGGAGAATGCCTGTATATTCAACTTGGATAACCAATAATTGAATGTTTATCCTAATTTCCTAGCATGTCAATGCTGAGCTGGAAACATCTCTTACAAGGAGGCTCTTTCAGACAGATCTTTTGTTTCCACCTCCCATCAAAATAGCAGTTTCTTTGCTGCCCAAGGCATGAATTTGTGTGTTGGGATAAGCAATAGGAATGAAATTCCTTTTGGAAGAGCAGTTTTGGTATCCCGGGACAGTGTGTGTATTGCATCCTCTCCCATCAGGACCGGTCAGAGAAGACAGCAAGGAAAATAACCCGTGATTCAGTGGTTAAAATGCCATTATCAGGAGCAGAGCTGAGTGTTCAGGGTTCTAACCAGAAAGGAAAAGGTTTCAACCATGGAGAAGTTGCAATGACGCATGAAGATCTGAGGCTGGGGGATTCTTGGCTGAGGAGGGGGTGTTTTCCTCATCATCCCAAGAAGCCTAAAGCAAAACTAACCGCAAACTGTAATTTATATTAAACTGCTTTAGCATTTTCCAGGCAAGCTCTGATGCTTTCCTCCCCTGTTCATAAAGTTAGCAGTAGTTGCCATAAAACACAGGGGATGGCACTTTATTAGTTATATGTGAAAATGATGGCACGCAAAAACGCTCTGTGGGAAACTCCTGAATCCAGGCTAGCAGTCAAGCCTGGCTTCTCAAACCTTAACACACCAAGACCAAGATCCATTCTCAATGAGAATCAGGAGGAATCCAAGCCAAAGATCTTTTCCTCCTGTCCTTGTGGCTGCTCTAATCATCTAATCTTAAATAAAATATTTTGCAAAGATAAGCCTGCAACACATACTTCTGCTGGGGCGGGCGAGCTTAGCTGGTCTGTTTGTTTGTCTGCTTATTTTTAATAGGGATAGCTTCAGCAAGCCAAATTCATCCCACATGGTACTCATTTGACTTTAGCATCATTTTGCATCAACTTTGATGGGATGCAAAGAGTGCCTGGTTTTATCTATAGTAGTGAGCAAAGTACTTCAGGATAAAGGTAGATTTTCCATGCATTGCCAGTGTTTGCACATGCTCTGGTCCATGCCCATCATCATTTTCCCAGACATACCAATGCACAGCTAAAAGGACAGTAAAGATGGATCCTAGTACATAAGACAGATGAGACGACCCTATGTTTGAGGAACAAGAGTTTAGACACAAGGATATAATCCGACCTCAGCAATTTAGTCTTGGAACCAAAGGACAGACCTTATTCTGTTCTTATTCTATAAAATTAATCCTTAATGTTTATATTTTAATATAAACGTGGCCCGTGAATGTATAAAACTAACAGGCTGGAAAGAAAGATCGCAGATCAGAAGCTCAATACAGTCAAGCCTGACCCTGAACTTGCTCTTTTCCTTGTGGTGGGGATATCGACCCCAACCCCTTAGTCAGAGTCGACCCAGTACCTGTTTTTGTAGAATTTCACAGAATTAGGACGACGTAAAATCCAGCAGGGAATTAAGAAGGGCATCCAAACCTGGTGTCCCAATCCAACCTAGGTGTCCCAATCCAACCTAGGTGTCCCAATCCAACCTAGGCGTGCCTGCTTGAGCAGCGGGGTTGGATGGATGATCTCTGGGGGTCCCTTCCAACCTTAACCACTCTGGGATTCTACCTGTTAACTCATGGAAAATCAGTTCTACTCACCACTCTCCCTGGAGCCATCTCACTCCTCCTGGGTTTGGGTGTCGTTGTACCCAGCCTGGGTTCAGGTCCAGTTCAAGGCATCACAAAAATAAAGCAAATGTTTGGTTACCAGAGCAAACTAGTCAGAACCAAAACCAATCACACTCAAACTGCAGTTCAAAACACAGTGTTGAAACCCTAAATTGAAACTTGTTTTTTGATCGTTTATTTATTTTCTGACTTTAAAAACAAAAATTCCAAATACTTTTTTGTGTTGTCAAATAAACACAGTTTTTTTAAAGAACACTTTGTTTTATGTGAAATGAAAAAAAAATCTAATTTTTCCTCTGTCATAGTGGAGGCTTGTAATAAAATAAAATTATCTGAGGACTTAAAACGTTCTTTCAACACACACTTTTTTTGCTGGAATGGCCAAAACAATTTTTGCTAGTTGACACAGCTCAGGCATGACATTTTTATGATAATCCCAGTAGTTTAATTTGCTTTTTTTTCTTCTTCTTATTGAGACATGGCTCATCTGCAAATGAATCAAAAGTTGGCCCAGTCTTTCAGGGAGCTTTTCTTCTTTCATATATATCTTCCTAGTGAGAGATCTCATGAGCATTCAGATGAAGAAATTCCAGACTTTCATCTGGGCTTTCAACTCTAGACCTAGTTCACATTGATCTGTAACATTAGTTTTGCTTTGGGGTGAAATATTTCCATCTACTTACTGCTATCAATAGATAAGATATACAAAAAACAGATTTTTTCTTTTTTTTTCCTTCCTTGATGCAAGCCATGTTTCAGCAGATAGCAGTGATTTTGTCTTTCCCATTGACTTCTTAAAGAAAAGCATAATATTCATTTTTTTTTTAGGGAACTTTCAACTGCTGAACAATCTTTGTTTTCATTTCATGGTCTTTCCAAGTAACTGTGATTTACTGTGACATTTAATGCGGCTTTGTCCCTTTTGGTCAGAGCAAGCAGATGGTTTAAGATGGCCATGAGGAGCAGAAGTTCTTGAGGAGCTCCAGAAGCCTTGAAAATGCATCAATAATAGAGAGCCAGCTCCACTGACACCACAGAAATCCCTAGCGAATGGGGAGGGAAATCACAGCATACAGGAAGGGAAGATGAGGTACAGCCACACTAGTCAAAATTAGTCAATGGCAAGGACCAAGACAGCCCCAGGTAGGTCTTAATGCTCAATAAATGGTATTGAGTATTTAGTATCTTTACCTTCTTTCATGGTAAAGAAGGCAGCATGCATAGGTTGCAGGTAGATGCCGACTTCTCCTGGAAGAAAGCGGATTTTGCTGTACTGCCTGGAGGTCTCTAAACAAAACCTTAGTCCTGGGCTAATAGGGCTCTTTCCTGTAATTTCAATGGGAAACGCCTGTAGGTAGAGGAGCAGAAGAAAGAAAAAATTATATACTCCTGTGGATGTCAAGGCTCAGGCTTAAGTGAGCCAACATAAATGCATTTGGGCAACAGAGGGTTTATTGTTCCCGTGGCCCTGTATTTTCTTAAGGGAGTGGATGTGTGTTTTGGAGGAGAGCGTCTTGACAGTGCTGGTTAAAGGCCTCATACGTTAAAGAGAGTTTGGATGTTACCTCCTTAGTCACTCCACCTGTCACTAAGTTGGCCTGTTATTTGTCCAGGGGGGGAAAAAATCTTTGTTTGCAGGGAAGCAATCATGAGTTGGAGAAAAATCCTGCAGTGCTGCATTTTCTTTTTCTTTTTAATGGGCGGAAAAAAGAGTCGTTACATCATCAGCTGTACCCTTGCACCTCGCAAAATCTCCTGGAACTTGCTCAAGACATACAATCCCCATTAGGCTTTCAAGAAGTGATCATCTGGTAAAATTTAGGGCAGCTTCCAGCGGTCTGGTTTTGGGGAAGTACTGTCTGATGGCAAGGAGGGAGGGAGAGGATGTCAACAGGCAGAAAGAGAGCTCCCAAGTGTTCTCTCTTGGGAGGTGAAGGCCTCATTTCAGCCTCTTTCGGATTCCCACCATCTCATTATACAATCAGAGGCTCTGTTCTTCAGAAAAACCTTGTAGATGCTGCAAACTCCCTGCAGGAGCATGTGGCAGGAGGAGGACTGGTCAGATGGGATGAAGTTTCGCTCGCAAAAGGGAGGTGGCACCAAGTCCAGACCACCCAAGAACGGCATTTCCATGCGCCTTCAAGTCTGCTCCAGCACCCTCTGAATTTCTCCCAGCGGTGGCTGAACATACTGAGATACAGATGTGGTTCCTGTAGGCAACACGGCCTGCCAGCCATGCACCATTTCAGATACTGACCACTTTTCATGTTAAAACACCCTTTACAGGACCTATACACCCATTTCAGAGATATTGTCCATTTCAGAGATATTATTGAGATACTGAGCGCTACTGAGATTGAGTACTATTGAGATAGTGCTCAACATTAGATATGAAAGAGCATCTAGCAACCCAGGAAATAGGAGGTTTTCATGAAGGCAGTTGTAAAAACGACATATTCTTGCAGGGTTTAAATAGAAACTGGTGGTGTAAGTACCTATGAATTCAGTGCAATCTGCTAACTACGTTCATCCCTTAGAAAAAAAAAAATCCACATCTCTACTATGACAAGGTCAGGAGATCTTGTGTAGGTGATAGACACAAGTCTGCAAGCGCTTTAAAGAGGCAAGCCACATGGCCAAGGCACTTCCACACATCTAGCTCGGTAGTTAAGAGTTACTGCTTTATCTCTTTCCTCGGACCTATGTGCCTAATTCCTTGTATATAACAGCTTGATCTCACCCTTTCATTTAAGTAAATGACCATTAAAACCAAGGGTGGGACTGACACATACACTGGCATGTGGGTGCCTACAGGTGAGCAGCATATCTGGGCTCCCATTCCAGTCAACAGAGATCAACAATGTGATTTACTTGCCTGAATGCAAATTTCTAGTGCTATTTGAGATTTTCTGGGATGTTCAAGACATCCATGTTGAGTTGGCAGGTTGGTAGACAGGATTAGGAAGAGATGATGAGCTTTCTACAACTGGGAAGGATTTCCAAGGGTCTCTCAAATGTCTACAGGTACTTACATTTAGGCAATTTTATAGTGCCTATTGCTTGAACTGACTAAAATCTCCATTGAGAAGTTTAGAGAACTTGTCTTTATGGAGACTCTACAAATTCACTATCTTAATCTGCACTCAGAATGACACCCCGGCTGTTTAATCTTAACCGCTCCACTGAAAGGTCTGAGCTTGCAGACAGCACCACAGCACCATCCGCCTTCCAGGCAACTACTTCACATGGGACAAAGCACTTTTTGGAAGTGCCAACCTCTTCGCATTAACCTGAGAGAGAAACAGGGTGATTGGCAGAGATTCAATGCCCTGCTGGATTTAAAAGGGTTTAAACTCAGATTGGGTAAGAACAGATGAGTCTTTCCTCTCTATTTTCACATAGGCAGCTCAAACTCAAGAAAAGCAGCAACTAGTTAATTGCATTTGCTTTGGAATTCGAGGCAGAAAAATTCCCTTTTGATGCAGCATTGGCACAAGAGACCCTTCCAGGAAAAAATCAAAATAAGGGAGATACGCAATACAAGTGGGACTGATAAGTGTCAGAAATCCCCATCAGGAAAATGACATCAATAGGAGAGGTCATGACACAAGTCTGATAGGGCTGTTTCTGAGAGGCAGGGTGTGCAAGTTAAAAGCACAGGAAAGTAGCCAAGCAATACAGAACAACAGTATTAGCTTAGAAATATCTCGAAAATGGGAGGTTTTGGACAGGATCCAAGGTGAATGCATACAAATCCCATAAAACTGCCAGAATAGAAAGGGTATTTCACATCTAGAAACTGGTCATAAGGCTGTGATGAGAAGAGACAAAACAAGAGACTGTCCCAGGGCTTCCATCTAGATAAAATAAAATAAAATAAAATAAAATAAAATAAAATAAAATAAAATAAAATAAAATAAAATAAAATAGTAAAATAAAATAAAATAAAAATAACCTACAGTCCTTAAGACAAAATTGAAATATGGGATGGAAATAATACAGTGAACACTGCCAGGAGATTCTCGGCATACAGTATTCAAAGGAGTGAAGCTACAAGAAGTTCCAGCAAAGTGCAGATGAGAAATTCTGCTTCTGCCCTGGCAGCCAGGTGTGCTCAGGGTAAAAGGAAATGATTTGCCTCTGTCACAAGACACCCGAAATTTCATCATAATGTAAAAATGACTGCATTGCAAAGACCAAAACTCATCCTGAATTCACACCTCTCATGTCTGCTTTACTGAGACTCTAGGCTTGACCTTAATGTTCCTTGGGGGAAATCAGCAGGGAAAAAGACAAGGAAAATATCCCCAGAAACTCCTTCTTGCGCCATGTCAAAATTCAAAACCACAGGAAGATTCCCAGGAATTCACACACTATATTTCTCACTAGCATGAACAAATACATTATCAGAAGTAATGCGATTAGCACAGCGGTGATACAGGAGGTATTTCCTAAGCAACAACAAAGTCACAGTGACCTGCATAAAATCACAAGTTCTCCTGGCACTGGGAGAAGTTTGGAAGGAAAGAGCAGAGTTATTCTATAGCAACAGCTATGCTGAAAGGGGACTGGGCAGTAGGTCCAAGCAATGGGCCAAGCAGCCACAAGTCCAGAGAAAGAGTCATAAGGGACACAATGCGCTATGCAAAAGACAAGGGGGAAGATGTTTTATCAGCTTTAAGCTTTGGTAAAGGTACAGGTTAAAGAAATAGTCAGGAGTCCTGAATCTGAGTATTCAGGCTGGTAAAGCAAGGAGACTTTATTTATATTATGTCGTTCAGAAATTAGCAGGTGACTTTGTTGAATGCTGGGCAAACTGCTAGGTACACCTTGCTGTTTATCACTTTAATTCATGGCTGTTATTTTTCCTAAAGTGATTCTGCCAAAGCGTATGTCCCTATGCACACAATGAATCAGTCCCAAATAAGGCTTCTGGCCCAGCTCTGCCCGAGAAGCTTTGCTGAGGTCATGGACAGCACATGAGAACATGGGAAGCTTTGGAGAGAAGTGGCATTCTGTGCACATGCCAGGTTCCGTCCTCACTCAGAGACCAGGAGAGCAGCCAACATGTGTATAACTCGCTAAGCATATGCTGCTTATGCATAAGCATACAGCATCTCAGTGGGTATCTGCTGCCCGCAACATACTGATAAAATAAACCAGTTTTCTCCATCAGAACACAGTAAGAAAATTTAAAGAAAAAAGCGTTTGTGGACGGACAAATACTGGAATCCCCTGAGTTTAAGCCATCATGTATGAAACATGTCAAAGAAATGGCCATGTGACGAATCTGTGCTGCCAGCTACAGGCAGCATCAGTATCACAGGTTTAGCATTAAGCGGCCATTAGATAAGGGAAAATGTTGGTACCTGAGGGCCACTCCTTGGGGGGAACCTTTGGTGACACCACATCTGTAGTTAAAAGGTACTTCCAATAGGATGAAGACTTTAAACCTGGATAGTGTAGGACATGTCACCTTTATTAGGACGAGTACTTGCAGAGTGTTTCTCCTAGCCCACAGCTACTACAAAACCAGTCCAATCAGCCCCTGCCTTTTTTGTCCCAACATCCAGGCCTGCAGCATGGACATCCTGGGGCCACTTAGATGCATTCAGCTCCTGAGCAGCACAATGCAACCCCAGGCCAAGCAAGGCTATCTGTAGTGCAAGGTTTGTCTTGGGTCACTGGTGTCCTTGGTTTGCAGGTTCACCCTGGAACCCAACTGCATGTCCAATCCCATGGATCATGGACTGGAGGGTTCTTTCCCGCTCAGAATGACTCCAGGAGCCTGACCAAGCCCAGGGACATCCCTTGCAGCTCTCAAGGCCACCACCAGCGAGGCCATCCCGCCTCAAGCGACCATCCTCCTGCAACCATGCCACTCACCAACCACCGTCCCAGTCACCGCTTTCCTTTCCCAGGCAGCATGGTTGGATACCAAAAGCGATGGAAAACTTCCTGTGCTCCCAAAGAGCTTAGTTTGACAGGTCCACAAAGGGGAACATAGAGACCATACCCCTAATTTCCCTGCCCCGCTTTTCAGGCCGTGGCCATCCTGGCTTTGCAAGGGCCTCTTTCCATCTCTTTCTTGCTTCAAGTGAGGTCACCGGCTGCTCCCTTCCAGTCTGCCCCATCTTGCCCTGCTCCGACGTCGATGTGGCTGCGGAAACTGAAGGCGTGAGAGATGACAGAGCTGAAAGAAAACACAGCGGGTGCGGGCTTCGCCTATTTATAGCGGACACTTCAGAGCCTGCCACTTAAATATACATTCCTGATAAGTGAATAATCTCTGGCAGGGCATAAAAATAGCTCTGTGGCTCCAACCGTAATTACACGGTCATGGTTCAGTAACCTGGCCCGTATCAAATGGACTACAACTGTCACTGATGGCAGAGGACAGAAGCAGCCAGGAGGACAATTTTAAAGTTCAGCGTAAAATATCATTTTTTTTTTAAATGCTAAATATAAGACTCTAGAGCTGCAAGGACTGAGCTCAGGATTGATGTAAGAAAAAATTGCCTTAACTTTAGGGTAGATGGGGGCAGAAAGGCTGGATACTTCATGTCCTGCTCAGAGATGGAAAACCTGTTTTTTCTTGCTCTTATAAAATACTGAGTCTTCATGACCTCTGCTTGGTCCCATGATCTCGGGACATTTGGTGGAAGAATCAAGTGCATATTCTCTTTGGAAAGCACGGAAGGGGAACATCAAGCCAGGGTGGCCCCAAGGTCCAACCAGCCCAATATCCTGCCTCTGACAGCTGTAAAACACCAGTGGTTTTTCAGGGCAGTGTAGCATATCCACAGGAGAGAGATCAGGAATATCAACCCTCCATCTTAATCCCTGTACTTAGAAACTGGTTTAAACTCTGAAATATACTACATTTATTATTGTTATTCCTTTTTTTTCCCCTTTTTAATTCATTTTTTAGCATTAGCTATAATAACTTTTGCAAAACTCTTGGCCTGGGCAACGTCCTGCAGCAATGAGACTGACAATCTCATTATAATCCACTTCTGAGTGGATTCTGAGCACTGCATCATGATGCGCAAACAGGTGCAGTATCTCCTGCCCATGCCAAGGTGCTCCCATGTGCCCATCCCCACTGACAGGGAATTATTTCATTATACATCATATATTCAATATTCATTATATATTCATATGACTCCACAGCATGCCTGGGCTCAGATCAGGTCACCACATTGCACGTGCCAAGTGCACGCTGAAGAGGGAATAAATGTTGGGAGAACTGAGCTGCTCATGACCTCCAGGTTCTCCCAGTGGATAGACTACCTTTTCCCTTTGGAGCAGACAGAGTAAGTCCTTGCACGTATATCATTGCACACTCCTCTGCCCTAAACAACTTTCAGGAATTCCATAAATAGCACCAAACTTTCCATACAGCAGAAAGATGTCCAAGGTGAGGTCTTTTTTTCCATGGCACCACCATCCAGCATTGAGGTAAGCGTGGGGCTTTGTAGTTAATGCCAAAAATAGAGGTAAGAGTCTTAGATGCTGCTTAAAAATGGACTAACTTGGGGATTTTCAGAATGGGGGTGGGATTGATCACACAGACGCTTGTGTGATCAATCAGACGCTACTGCTCTAGGCCCCTCTATCATCCTAGGCAGAGCTTAGAGGGTAATTTCTCTCCCTGTCCCAGACTCCAGCCTTTGGATGGATGAATTACCCAGCAAAGCTGCCTCTTGTAGGGAGCCTGGAAGGCTTAAGGAAGATGAATAACTCTTAGGTGGCATGATGCGAGATGAAACAAATGCCTCCCCTGAGCCCCTTGGCTTGCAAAGGTGCTGGCAGCCTGGTTAGTTCGGGGATAGGTGACTCCAGCAGCACGCAATCCAAGACTGCCCAGTGCATAAACAGCCTGCTGCACCCAAGGGGCAGGCAGGCCAGAGAGGAGAGCTCTGAGATCACCCCAGAGCAGGGAGGAGAGCCCAAATCCTCAGTCTTTTACTCTGAATCTCCAGGGGGAGAAAACAAACAAACAAAAAAATAGGCTCTGAGATTTGTTCGTGGTTATGCTTTGTTGCATGGGTTCAAAAACAAACATTTCTCATCAAAACACCCCGAGCCATTTGGAAGCACTCGTCCTTCCTTCCCAAAACCTGTAGAAGGAAACAAGCTTCAAAAAGTCCCTCAAAGACATCCTCTCAATTGGCAGGGCTGGGCTAACCCACTGTCCAAAATACTTTTGAAGTCAAAAAAAAAAAAAAGTTTTAAAAGAAAAACTATCAGGAAAGGAAATTGTGGCCCAGAGAAGTGAAGTGACCTTCTCAAAGCAGGGAGGAACAGAAAGTTGTCTTGTACTTCTGCTGTTTAGGCGTGCTGGAGCTGGATGTGCCCTGCACACCCTGCTTGTTTTTGCAACAGCTTCTCATCCATCACTGGTACCATCCTTGCTGAAATGTGCTGTCCGGAGAAACGGTATAAATGAAGCAAAAGGGAGAGGGGAGCTTGGCCTGTTGCTCCTTCAACCCACAGCAACTTTGGTGGGAATGGGTGGCACCTTAGATGTAAGCTCCCCAGGCCACATGCTTCATATTAATTGCTTAACTACTCAGAAAATATTGCGTTCCAGAGCTAAAGGGATACTCCACGTTGCCCCTTCTACAGCAGCAGGTAGAAAGTCCCAGTGAATCATAAATCGCTCCCTTCGACCCTCTCAGTAAGTTTTTGGGGGCTATTTTTTTGCTGTTGTTTTTTTGAGCAATGTACATTTAGTAAGAGAATACAGCTACTCTAAAAACCAAGTTTAAATCCAGGTGGTCTTTCTACTGATGGAGAACTGAGACAACTAAATGTTTCACTTTTTTTAAGATTTCAATAGTATTAATATAATATTAATATTTATTAATTTGTTAATATTCATTAATATTAATATTTATTAATAATATTAATATTTCAGCTTGTTATAAACTGGTCCTCTGTAAAGCAACATTTCCTCCATCTACCACTCCTCCTGGAGGCCACAGGGCAGGCTAGGAATAACAATCACATCCTGCATCCTCTCATAGATGTACAGATACTACTAAATGGTGTCAGAAGCTGTTTGGGTCCCTGTCCTCACGCAGAACCTCACAGAGTGAAGGTGCCCTAAAGCAACCACTGCCCACAGGTCCTGCTTGCAGAAGTCTAGCTTGCATCTCCTCTAGAGCAACCTGCCCCTGGGCCATCACATCAAGAAGGGCTTGATGAGGCAGTCTCATACAGCACTGTGGCCAATGCTGTGCAAAAGACTAGAGCTCAGTGAGTCCTACCACAGCGGCTAGTCTTCCACTTTGCCCTGAAATGACTGTCTCTCTAGCAGAAACAAGACAATCGCAGGAGGGTTTTGGGCTTGTCTTTTGTCTCTGCATTGTTCCCATGAGCTGAAGATCTGGCTACCTTAAATATCTGCCCCAAATCTGTCTCTCTGGGCTCTCCCTGGGGATCTCTAAATACACTTATTACCTGCAGAATAGGTAAAAGGGGTATTTTCCAACCTTCCTTTCCACCAACTATGCAGCAGAGTGGAGGCTACTGCTCATTCACCATTGCAAAACGCTTCAAGTGAAAAGCGCTCCAGGAGAATTACATATTCCAAGGGTTTCAAGATGCAGGGAGCGCTCTCAGGCAACGCCTCCAGGGCCGACGCTTGACCCGGGGCTCGGTTTACTAGCGGAAAGGGCTGCTGCCCTGCGCGGCCCGCAGCACGGCGCGTGTGTGCAGGCACACGTACGCAGCTGGCAGCGGCGCGAGCCTGGCCGCCGCTCCCGCTCGGCCACCTCTTGGCACTGCCAGCAGGACGTCGCCACGGCCCAACCCGCGCGGCAAAAATCTATTTAGAGACGGGGGAAAGAAAAGCACCACTGTTGCAACCATGAAACAAGCCAGTAAAGCCATTTTTCCTCTCTGGAGTCTGGTGGTGCAAATCCCAGACCCCATCATCTCCCAAGGAAAGCCATGAGCATCCCAATAGCTTCCCGGCCCTCCTCCATGCCCTCCTTGGGCATGCAACCCCTCCAGGACTCCTGGGTCCCTGCACAAGAGCTCTCCTGCTCCTGGACTCCCGGCTGCCGGCTCCTCTTCGGGGCTGCAGCGCCAGCGACGTCGGCACCAGGGAATGTGTTTGTTTGTTTGGACTTCTGCCCCGAGCCACCGCAAATCCTCAGAGCCAGATTTCAGCTCGACACGCTGTGTTCTGGAGCGGGCAGCCTGTCAGCAAGGCCCTTGCTTTGCAGGAGGGGAGGCTTGCACGTCACAGCAGCCCAGGGAGGAGGAGGAGGATGCACAGAGGGACGAGGGCTCTCTGCTGTCCAATTTGGGGCCCTTTCTCTCCACCTTTGGTCTCCAGGTCCTTGCTAGACCCATGTCCTCTCTGCCCTCTCCACAGGTGCCAACACTGGAGCCGAGAGAGCCTGGAACGAGTCCCACACCAAGGAGGAAACCACAGCTCCTTGCCTGGTGCCTACAGACCAGGACCAGCCTCTGCTCAAGGCTTCTGGTCATGCAGCAGCCATCAGGAGTACCGGGCTGACCTGTTCCACATTAAACTGGATTGTGTCCTTATTGATAGCTGCATAAACACATATTTCAGTAATGATTTTTTTTTTCTCCTCTCCCTTGCAGAGCTGCTGGGTATTCCCACGTGGGGACACGTTCCCACATTCCCACCAGTGTCCAAGCCCAGCACAGCGGCCTCGCTCTGCAAAGCTGAGCGCTTCTTGTCCTACCAACTCACTCAGGCTATAGCAATAAGAGGGGGGATGGAGATCAAGGTTTTGTCCTTGCTATTTTCTCCCTTAACATCGAGATAGACTCCCAAGCTGCCGTCCCAGCAGCTCATGCAATCAGGAGGACACTGTCAAAGCAGGATTTGACCCAAGGGCTGCACTTTTCTTTGGCAGGGTTTGCACTCATCTGACAAAGACCAGAGCTTGGTCTTGGACCTTTTCTTGCTGCCAGATTGCCACTTAGTCCAGATGCAGCAGAGGGCTCTTTAATCTAGCAGAAAACAGCCCAGCAAGGTCCAGTGGCTGCAAACTGAAGCCAGACAAATTCATTTGGGATAAAGCTTCTTTCCCTTTTAATATACTAATTAACTACAGGAACAACTCACCTACCTGTGGGGTGGCTTCTTCTCCCTTTGAAACTGAGCTGGGGTGGCTTCCTACAAGACGTGATTCAACTCCCCCAAGAGCAAATGGAATGCAGAGCAGGCAGGGGGATTTAAACGGGAGAGCAGAGATCCAATCTTGTCTTGCATCCCGGGAATCTGCTGTTTGCTACAGAAGCTGGATCCTTTTCCCCCCCTGAAAAGGCAGCACTTTCAGTGATTAATGTGCAGCGTGATTCCTTTAGTCCAACAATCCAGTGCAGCTTTCCCATTTCCAACCCTTTTGCTGATAGATGGTGGACACCATCACTGCCTTCAGTGCCAGCTTAACATCCTTTTCAACACGCCGTTCTCTTGCTCCTCCTGTTTTTATTTTGGAACAACCGTGTTACATTTATCTCCTTGAAGAACTAAGTATTCCCTGAGCCCTTTTTCTGCTGGACTCTCCCAAGCATCCATCAGCACTGAAGGAAATGCCCTGGTTCATCTTGCAAGAGTGCGTGCAATGATGCATCTACCACATTTAACCTGCAGATTCCTTTTTGGCAGAACCACCAACTTCCACATAAATCCCAGCCCTGGGATTTTGGTGCCTTTCTTTGCTTTATTTTTGCAGGTTTACTAAGAATCCCTGGACAAGTGCAGACTGGGAATTTCAGCAAGGCTGCATGAGAGAGGAAGCTAGCTTTTTGTCCTTAGCAATGATACCAATATATGAATTTGAGGCTGTTCTTAATCCCAGGACTAAGAATAGCCAGGATTGCAAATCTGCAATCAAACGCCCATTCCCTCTCTGACTACATGAGGTATCAATAAAGCTAAAGGCAGCAGATCTGTGTCTAAGACACTTCCACATCACCTCCATCGCTAGTCTTGCATCTGCCTTTTTCCAGAGGTTGGCTTGTTCACCTCTCAGTGCAGAAGAAGCCAAACCATGATATGGATAAAGCTCTATGTGCTCCCAGCTCCATGAACACATCCCTGCTGCTCCAGAGAGGTAGCCCTGGCTGCCAATATCCCCAGGATTTAAGAGCTGTTTAAAGGTTGGATTCAGGCTGCCCACAGACCACATCTGTACTTTCAGTAGTAAAAATCAGGGCTTCTCTAGGGATGGCCTCAGACTGTCTCCTCCACCTGGGGATGCTGGTCACTACCAGGTAGATTAAACCACATAGATTAAAATGCATAGACGCTCTTCACAGAATGGAAATACTTATGTTTCCTTATGGAGATCCCTGTTTCTCCGACCTTAAGATGAGACATGAACACTAGTTTCAATATGCCAGGGTTTAGCAACACCAGATGGTCTGTAGTAGGCATCCTTGTGGTGGCATTTTGTTGAGAAAGCCAAAAGCATGTACTAGTCCCTGTCTTGTCATGGGACAGGGACCTGCTTTGTCAACATCCAAGGGTAATACAGGTGGGACAACCCAAGGCAAGTGCACATACAGTGCCAGGTCACGCATCTCTAGATGCTCCCGCTCAGCAAACCCATCCACTGCACCCAACACTTTGAGTGCAAGAGAGGAAAGACCTTCAATTTCAGGATGAGTGCAGGAAAAGCAGGAAACTGGTTCCAGATGACTGACACCCTTATCAAATACAACACTCCGTTGAACCACAAGGTTCACAGCAGCATTTTGTTCAAGCACTGAATCATGGCAATGCCCAAGGCTCATGACAAATCTTCTAGCCCACCAAGGTCTGCTGCAGTCTCCACAGTGTCCTCCTCTCCCCAAAACCCTCTCCTCGTTCCTGTTCCCCACCCTGTACTCCAAGTTGGTCATGCATCACATGCTGAACCACTGCTAAAGTAAGACCTTGGCCAACGATGTAGCAAAGAAGGCATTCGAGAAGCACTAGCCTTGCTGGGAACCCAGCAAGCAGGGAGATGGGAGCTGCAGAGGGTCCAGCAGGGACAGGAGCTGAGATGGAAGGCATCCACACGGCAAGCAGTCTCTCCCATCCAGTCCAAAAGCAGGACAAGCTGTTGGATGGAAGCGGGAATCTCACAGGCTTAGGTCAGCCAGTTTCAAGATGCCATGAAAACAGCCTTTCCTGGCATGGATTTCACTGTTTCCAGCCAGGACGGGGAAGCACAGAGACACGAAAAACAGTGGAAGAGGAGGAGAGAAGGAAGCAAATGCCTCGGAGCACCACGAAGGAGGGTCAGTGCAGGACTGGACGTGGGCTGAAGCACGGGGATGCTTCTCCGTGTCCCACCTCCCTGCCAGCGGGCACCCACGAGACCATGGGGACGTGCAGACCACGGCTCCCAGCGCCCTGCTCAGCAGCGAGCGCGGCCCAGCCTTGATGAAGGGGGTTTTGAGGAGAGCCAGCTCCCAACCGCAGGTCTTAGCTGCTCGCAGCCTTCCTCTCTGTAATGTTCCACTTTGAATCTTCACATCCTCGCGCCCACGGCGGCTGCCACCCAAACCACAGCTTAAACTGACGTGTCAACACGCCCCACTGAGGTGCATCTGGATGATGGAAGAGTTTATAATAAGAAATGTTCCTATTATAAATATCTTTGGATGAAATGAAACTGCAAGAGGGAAGGCCATGTTATCCTTTCTGAGGAGAGCCTGACGTTTGTCTTCTCGCTTCAGAAACCGTTCTAGCACTACACATACTGATCTTCTTTCTACCAATACTCCTTCATCCAGCACTTCTAGATCTTTTAGGAAAAGCATTATGGTGTTGGCCAAGACATGTCCACAGGTGGCACTATGATGTGTCACCCAGAGATGTCAGGTGCTTTGGGCTGTTCAGCAATGGCTCTCCAAGGTGGAACACATCTCAGAGGGACTCATGCAGCCCTATCACATTCACAGCACCCAGCTCTTGGCATCCATCATCTCAAAGGTCGAAGTACCCAATGTTTAGGGTTACTCAATCTGCCAACGCAGCAGAGATGAGGCAGCAGCAGCTTCATGTGCCCAGGTTGAGCCAGCAGCAAAGTCAACCACATTCCCATAGGTACACATACAACCTATATATATTTATACAGGATCTACAGACTGTGTATATATATTTATATACACACATAGCCAACCATATAGATCAACACAGAAATCTCAATACTTGCACAAACAGCAGTGAGAGCCTCACCATATCCATCTCATCACTAGGGGAAAATACATAGATATATCTATTCATGTCTACACATGTATACACACACACATATATGTATATACACACACACACACAAACTATATGGATCTCTCTGGCCACCATCCAGTAGCCAGTCCCTGTATCTCCTGGTCTCTCAGCTGCCTGATGCACAGACACTCAAACACGAGTGTCTCTGCTAACAGACCCAAGTTACGACTTTACCAACTGCTGAGCCTCCAGACCTTATGGAGTGTAGCTGGTCTGGACCCTCTTTCCCTCCAGTAGCCAGCTTGGAGACCCTCTGGTTTCAGCAGGATCTATCCCAAACTTATGACCACTTTGATACCTGGCTTCCCAGCCTCACATGCGACTGGCATGGTATTTGTTAGCCTCACACTCACCAGCTCCAGCTCCCACCATGGGCCACTGTCTCTCCATGCCCTCCCATGCCTGTGAGATAAGCCTGCCATCGCCTACCCTGCTGACCATAGCCCTTTCCTTGCCAGGAAAAGCCTGCTTTCCTGCAAGTCCCAAGGGATCACCATCAAGGTGCACAGCTAACCAGCAGGCAAATATTCAGCAGGAAAATTTCTCCTGATATTACCTCCATTCCTCAGCAGATTACTAGTGCTTACTGAATTCAGTGCACCTTCTCTCCCCCAGTATAGACTTGACAAGTATGTGCTTATTCTCCTCCTCGTCACGGCACTTTGCCAAATATCAGCATCTTACAGCATCTTACAGTCCTGATGCCTTCTTTGCTACTTAGCTGTTTAATCAGGACACTCCTCTAGTCCCTGCAGCTGTAGTTAGCAGCATTATCGATGGCTAATTACATTTTTTTTTAATGGTAGGAATCCCTAATTGCTTGCACCACAGATGAGTTGCAACCAGCTCACAGGCAACATTTTTGGCAGGGTATAAAAGGTTGTTGAAATGAGGAGCTAAGCCCAAGCTTTAATCACTCAACAGCAAGACTGGGGCTGCAGAGAGGCAAAGGCCTGAATCTCCTCTCCTTGCTGAGGGAAGCAAATTTGCAGCAACTTCTTGGACACCAGCAGGCGGTGGGGGACAGAGGACACCAACTCAGCACAGCGCAGCATTTCCCCTGAAAATACCTTTTCCCAGGGCCACGACAGAGCACTCGAGCAGCCACAGTGCAGAAGCAGCTACCGTCACCTTGCTGGGAAAACGTGAATTTGCTTGTACTCAGAAACGTGCTCTTTTTCACTGAAGTTTCTGTGGTTTTGGCAGGGCGCCGGGGCCTGCCCCGCGCTCCAGCAGCTGGCAATGCAGAGAGGCACAACCGAGAGGCTACGGGAGCAGCCCGCGGAGGACAGAGAAGCACTTGTGAACACGTTGGCTAATTAGGAGCATGCTGGAAAGGGACGTGGGAGGCAGCAACGGTGACTCAAGGGGTGGCAGGTTTCCACGTCCCACCGGAGCAGTCCTCGCCCTGCTTGAGGATGATGCATAGAGACCATAGCAAGGACGGAAGGGGACTTTATCCCTGACAAGGCATTGGAGGGGCTCTGGCACAGCTGCACGGCGCTTCGCTTTTCTTTCCAGGGGAGAGGTGTTAAAATCCCTCTCCTGAATGTGTTCCCACTGGGGTGAAATGCTCTCTCCTCCTGCAGCATTTCTATTCTATTTTCTTGCCCCGTGCAAGAGTGCAGCACCATCATCACCCCGTGCACTGAGGTGCTCAAAGCCAAACATACCTGGTTGCAGAGACACCACTTGCAAACTCAGGGTGCCTTTCTGCAGAGTGAACGTCCCAGGTTTCATGGCGAACATCTCACATACAGAGGGACTTACCATTGATGAACGCATCAGCGATTCCAGCTTGCCATGAGAGGTCAAAAAGCATTCCCAGATCAGCTGCAGAGTCAGAGAGATCTGAGATTCCCAGATCACAGTCTGGTTTCTCGGCCAAGATGCCGTTGTCCAAGATCTCCCATAGTCACAGCGCTCCTCTGGCATTCTTCAGTGGCCCAAAGTGAGAGGAGATGCAAAGTAGCTGGTGCTCGCTTCCTAGAAGAAAGAAAATGGGCCTAGTCATCCAAATGACAAATTGTTTTGGGCACAGAAGTGGCATTTCTGATGGGAAAGTTCAGAATGCAGACAAAGGTCAGGTTTTTTTTTTTTTAATGAATGAATCAAACAATTCAGGTTTCATCTAAAATGTCTCAATTTAGGCTGAAAACATGAAGGATCTTCTTTTTTTCCTAGAAACGTTCATTTTGCAATTTCAGAGGTCACTCTGTTGCCAGAACACCAGTTCTGGGCCCGAAATCTGTGCTTCTCACTCTGCAGACACCTCTAGCTATAGTCTGCAAAAAGGAACAAAGCCATTACAGTGGCAACTCAGCAAGAAGCTCCAAGGAGATTGCAAACGATACAACCCTGCACCAATAAAGCTGTGAAACTGGCACAGAGAAGAGGCAACTGAGCTGTGTACAGCAAGTTTCTCCATGAGGCCCTTTCCGTGATGCACAAAGCATTAAGCAAATCCAGGAGTGACTTCTCCAGTTTTTGGCCATACTCAATCCTGGCCAGGTACATGGAGAGAAGTCTTAATTGCCTGTGTCTGCACTTCAAAATACTGTTTTCAAGAGTCTCTCTGAAGCAGATGACCAGGAATGCTGTGAACATTTGCTCCCATTTAACAAACTTGCATAGACTCTGCTCTACCAACCCTGACACCGCTTTCCTGGGAAGAGAGGCGGCATTCCAACTCCTGAAGGACTGCTCAACAAGGAGGTTTAGTGGTCTGATGGTCATAGCAGAAAGGCTGTGCACATACAGGAGCTTTGGACTAACCAGTAAATGTCCTGCTACATGGACATGGGCTATCCTTCCTCCTCACGGCTGAAGAACACATAGACACAGGCCAGGTCATCACTGTTACCTCAAAGTGGCTTGTTTCCCAGAAAAAAATGGGATAGGCAGGCAGGTAAAAGACTAGATGCTTATAGTACAAGCAAGGGAAATCAAAACAGTGTTGAGTTCATATCAACAAGCAACCTCAATGTATCTATTAGCCTCACACTGACCAAGGTGACTTCCAAGCCTCCTAACTAGCTCTGAAAGTCCAGGCCAGACAAACCACAGTGCACCTACAGATCAGTCATCACCTAGCATGCCAGAAAAAGGACATGACTGAAGCATGAGTGGGGAGACAAGTTTCAGGAACACACAGGTCTCACACCAACGTGAAGTTGTCCTCTTTTTGAGGAGACTCCTTGTTCACACAAGGAAGGTACCTGCATGTTTACTGCAATGGAAAAGATGCCAGAGCACTAACCTGATGGAGTGTGGCTCCCAGGGTTTGATTGCACAGTGAACGGTTAACTCTGGTCAAACATCTTCATAGATTAAGCAAGCCAAAACAGACCTCAGAAAGTCACTCAAGTCCAACCTCTTGCCTGAAGCAGCACCAAACTCAGACCAGGTTGCTCGAGCCTGTTGTCCAATTGAGCTGTGAAAATCTCTAGGGATAAAAAGGCACAAGCCTCTGCTCCAGTATTTCACTCTCTTCATGGGGAAGCACTTCTTATGTACAGTCAGAATTTGCCCTAGTTGAAATTATGACTGTTGCTTCATTTTCCTGCCATGTGCCTTCATAAAGGGTCTGGTTCTCTCTTCTTGATGACCTCCTGAGAGGCTCTGAGGTCTCCCTGAAGCTGCCTCCTCTTCAGACCAAACAAGTCCTACCCACTCAGCCTCTCTTCATGGGTCAAGTGCTTCAGATCTTGAACATCTCAGTGGCCTCTGTTGAACCCACTGCAATTATTGGTGTCTTTCTCATCCTAGAAGTCCAAACTTGGATGCAGCATCCATGTCCCACCTAGCACACACTGCACAGATGGGGATAATCGCTCCCATCAAGCTGCTGGCTGTGCTGTTGTCTGCACTGTCCAGAATGCTGTTGGCCTTCTTGGCTGCTAGGGCACACCATGCCTACGATTCTCCACTGGGACCCAGATGTGGACAACAATACACACCAAATGCACTAAAAACTGGCCAAAACAACATAACCTTGACACTTCTGCCCCAAAATCACTATGCATGCACTATCCACTGCCTGACATCAGCACAGCAACACACACATACCCCACGCAAAATATAACAATCGGGCAAAAATAACAATCATGAAGAAAGACATAAGTACAAGAACACAAAACTTTCTTGGGGAAGAGAAGCCTAAAAGTCAACGTGGGAGCAGAAAAGATGTGCATTACATATTGACTGCCTGGGTTTTGACACATGGGACGGTCTCAAAAAGGACACTCACTGCAGAACACGGTGTGGCACCAGCCACCCCTCCGAGCCCCGGCAGGACACTGCTGCTCACTGCAATCTGCGGCACACAGCACTTTCAGCTCCTGCTTTTAAACACCTTCCTCCCCTCGGGCACGTCTCCAAGGGGTGCAAACAGCCACGGCCGCGCTGCAGACCTACAGCGAACAGAGATGGTTCCGAGGGTCTCACTCTCCTGATGAAGGCTCCCTGCATCACGGAGCAGACCACAGCAGCTACGGAGTCCCACGATGAGATGTTGCCTCCCACTGCATGGACATGCAGTTCACACCAACAGCATCCAGAGCACAGAAGTGCCCTACGTGCTGCTGCTTCAGAAGTGCTTCTGTTTCTCATATTTTTTCTTTCCTGGCTGCAGGGAAATTTGTCTCTCAGCCAAGTCCTCTTAGAGAGCAAGAGGGTGGCAGAGGCAGGAAAGGCAGATTTGGCATCACACTTCCAAGACTGTTCCTCTTAGGGAGGATGCAGACATCGGATAACTTTCAGGGAGGCTTGACATATCATTTAATTTCCTCTTTCTTCCCCCAAACCTGAACACTGCACAGAAACAGATTTAAAAAAGAAAAATCAGGCAAAGGCTGGTGGGTATAATGCCTCATTTCAGAAAGTAAAGGGCAAGGACAGCTCTTTGGTACATTCAGAGCTCTCAGTCTCTCCCAATTATTCCTGATTTAAATTGTACCGAGACACACTCCCCGAGCCATAAAACACAACCCTCAGGAGGTGGAATAGCAGCCCCTTTCTGACAAGCATCTGGAAGGTAGAAGGGGTTGTGTCAAGTTCTGGGCCCTTGAACTGCGCAAGCTGGAATAAATATGTTCAAAAGGCTAGTTCTCGGAATGGAAAATCGTGGGAAATTATAGAAAAAATACTGCTTGGATCTAAACTCATGAAGCTTAGGAGGCTTTCATCAGTACAAGTCTGAGTGCTGTGAGATCCTGGGAAAAGTCACCCACCTGGCAAGAACAGCTTTTTTCGTTAAATACAGTTTGGAAAGGAGAAAACTATCATCTCCAAGGTCATGTAAGGGACTCCTAATTAATGTTGATGGAGAATTTAAAGGAGTAGTGTCTCCCAGCCAAGGCCCATGATTCAGTCTCACTTCGAACAACTCCAAGCTTGTGGAACTTCCTTTCAAATTTTTCCACTCTACCTTTCCGCAGCATCTGCAGACACGGAGATGTGTCCTTTGTGATCAACCTGTCTACAGCATTATGGCTTGGCTAAGCCCCTTCTTATGGTCCCTGGCATCCATTCACGGAGTTGCCTTCTTGGGAAAGGAAATGGAAGAAGGGTCTCCAAGACGACCCACAGTGTTTCTTCTCCTTTAGGCCCTTGGACAAAGCACATAGAGGTCCACAGAGGGACTGGTGTGTGGCCTTGCAAAGAGTGGCACTGCTGAAGGGCTAGAGCCTCCAGCGCAACTCAGAACCACCTGCATCCCATCACAATTAGGCAGACAGGGATCCTGTAGAGCAAAAACCAAGGGAAGCAGCTCCAAAAGCAGAGGAAGCATCAACCAGCTGAAGGGAAGCCTGCAGGAGACCACTAATAGGGAGAAAGCAAGAGCATTTAGGTTCAGTGTGTCAAAGTAGGTATGAATCCAAGACCTGAATGTCGGGATGGAAGTTAAAAATTTGGGTCTCTACTGGCACATCACCCATGTGCAAACCAGAAACTAATGGAGAGGAGGAGAAAAACCAGCCCAACAGGCCACACAGGTTTACCTCTGCAGGAGAAAGATTCCCAAAAAGACAAAATCCCTCCTTCAGCAGCAGGAGGTGGGTAGAGGAGGAGGCAAACTCTTTATCCTATAGCAGCATGGTGTAGAGGAAGGACAGAAACCTTCTTCCCTCCAGTAGCTCAAAGCCAGGGCACAGCCATTCTCATCCTGCAGGAGATTCCAACACGCTGGATGACTTGTAATCCAGGAACACCTGCTTTCTACCAAATATAAACTGAAGTCACAGTGGAGACATTGCTATTAAGACCTGTGCTTAATGGATCTCCCTGTCCTTTTGTCTCCACTTGATCCACCTGTAAAATGGCAGTGACCGTCCTGGATCAGTCCTTCATCCTCCCAAGGGCTTGTGAAACACTTCAGAATCACAGGGATGTCAAGACTTTGACCTATATTTTCAAGAAGGCAGCAAAACAGATGAGGACACGGGTTCTGGTTCAAAAGGACAAGCACGAAGATGGAAGAGATCAACACGAGAGTGTGATATCTGCACAGGAACAAATGGCACTAAAGGAGCTATTAGTTGCTTTAATAAAAGCTTTATTAGCAAATATCCGCTCACCAAGACAAGAGGCTCTGAAGTAGTGTCAAATAGCAAAGAAAGGACAAAAATACCCCAGAGTTATAACAGGGTTGGACTATTCACTAGCATGCAACCTGGCATCCTTCATTAACCAGGACCTGGACTCCGTGACTGCAGATCTAGTTCAGATCCTATTTGCAAGGTGGCCAGGTGCAAAGTGAGACCAATCGGTCCTTTAGCCTGCAGTCTCACCTTGGTTTAACCCAGGCTTTGTCTGGGACTGGAGCGCAAGGGGCCAAACTAAGATATTAAACACAGCTGTCCTGGCACATCTATCCTGGGGGGAAGCTGGTGATGCCAAATAATTCCTCAGCCACGCTGTTTCCAAGTACATGCACCTCCTTTGCAGGTAAATAAACCTTAGAGTGGCCAGTCTGACCAAAACTTTAGTGTTTTTTTTTTTTATTAAGTGGATTGAGAGAGATAAGGCAATTTTACACAGGTATTTTACATAGAAAATACTAAAAAGCTAGAAAGAAAACACAAGTTATTATTTTTTCAATTCTTCCTTTGACCACATTATTCCCAGAAGCCTCGAATAGTTTCAGTCAGTAAATGAACTAACATGTGACCAGTCACAGCTACCATAACTTGATCTTTAGTCTAGTACAATAATTTTTCACATATATTTAAGGTCCAACACCAGTGAAATTTCCCATATTTAAATCAGCCTTTGGCCCTCTCAGCTGCTTCACAAGCCATCCGTTCTGAAGCATTCCCTACACAATATTAGCCTCTAATTTGAGTGGAGTTACTATCTTCAAACAAAAATGCCCTAACTTTCTTAGGAAGAATCCGTATAGAATGGGCAATACTTCACTTGCATCTCAGTCAAACCAGGGTAAGATTTCACATGGACAACGGAGAAAGCTGTTTCCTAATCTTACATCAACCCCAAGAGGAATCAGAGGTTTATTAAACATAAAGGCTTCCAATATTTCACAAATAAAGCCAGCTCTTGCAGCTAACCTGGGCTGGGGATGGAGGTAGAGTGCACAAGAGGGCTCCAATATCTGCCTCTGCTTAGGGAAAGCAGTTGGGTATGGCCACTCTGTTCAACCTCACAGCAAATATACTAGAATATAATTAATCAATCCTGGAAAAAGATTTTTTTTTTTTAAGTCTTCTTGAAACATTGGACTGGGGAACTAATTATCACATGTTGTGGAAGGCAAGAATATAGGGAGATTCCAAAATGATGCTGGTACCAAAAGAGAACATCAAGACTGAATGGAAACACTAGCAGCTGTAGGGCGTTAATTGCTTTTCCGGAGGAACTCTGCAAAGCATCCAAATCTCCCAAACCATCAGTATTATTAGTAACTTGCAAACTAACCCGCAGCAGTGCCCCTGTTACGGGGCTGCTCTCATTGCTGTCCAAGGCATTTCGCTCACCCCACCAGTGCAGACAGGAGCGCAGGTTGGCAGCAGAGCCTTGCACCAGTCTGCAGCCATCAGTCCTCTACGATGGGAAAACGCGGAGATCATCGTCCCAGCGGAGCATGCGATGGAGATGGGATGGGGCTCCCAGGCCCTGGTGCACACATCCCTGGGAATGTTATTAGCCTTGGCTCATGGACGTCACATTCAGGACCTTCCAAGTCCTCCTACCCACCTCTGCCTTGAGGGACAGCCCCACCCCAGCACCGTCTGTCACTGCTGGGCCAGGCGGCAGTGGAAGGGAGTGAAAATCCAGGCGGGAGGAACCGCTGGAGCCGCCGGCACCTCCCGAGGCAGAGCGGACACCGCTGACTCAAGAACCCATGAGCAGACACCGACAGCAGCCAAGGCTGGAAGCACCTCAGCCCTTTCCCAACCCAGCCCGAGGCGCTGAATAACCCAGAGAAATGAGGAAAAAATGGGTTAAAAAAATAGGGATGGAGGAAACAGCTTACCTTATAGCATGAACTACAACAGCCTGGACATGGGGATAGTGGGAAGCTATTTTGTGCTCCCCTCCCTGTGGCATCCTTTGTGCCCCAATATCGCCAACAAGCTGGTTGGCAACTGCTCCCATGATTTGGGGATGCTTAGCCTGTGAGAAACCACCAGTCTTGGGAAGGGAAACAGCAACAAAACCATCCCACAACAGCTCTGGAAGGAGCAGAGAGCCAGGGAGAACAACCAGCTCTCCCCATATGCTACAAAGCACATTCAGGCAATGGATTTATCCTGCGATATTCACCTCACCTAACCTCGGTCCTCGGTGCCAGGCATCCAAGCTAAACTCATCATCTGCACTGGACAGTGGGAACATATATCCAGAGGGCCGTTTATCCCATTGAGGCAGATGTTTAAGTCATTTGAGATGGATGTGCCTTGAGGGATAGGGCTCTTCATGGATGAGTTGGGCAGTCCGTACCACTGACTCATCCCAAAGCACGCTGCTACCTCTGCCCTATGAACCATGCCATGCCTACATCCTCAAGCCATCATAGCAACGCCAAAATATTACTTGCTTTGACCAAACATCTCATCTGTAACTAGCAAATAATTTCAATACAAGTAGGCAACACTGAACCCATCCACATGACCACATCTTGACTTTTCTCCGCTGTGAATAGTAACAGCGTTTAAAGCTAAGGAGATATTTCCACAAGAGCAAGGAAACAGAGCGTCAGATGGGCCTCTCCTGCAAGCCTGTCATTATCCTCCTCAGAGAAGGAACATCTCATGGCCAGAACACAGACAACTGAAAAGCCAAAGTAAAGTTAAACACGGCTATTTATGTCCTTTGCCATTCCCCAGGGCATCCTTCTGCCTGGTTGCCTTTTCAATCAAGGTCTTTCAATTGCATGTTGTGGGCAAGCAGCAACATACCTTTCGGGAAGACAGCACGCTTTGCCATTAAGGGGGTTGGTCACATGCATGCTTGAAAAACAATCTGCATTCTTCTCTACTGTTGTGAAACATTTTACTTGCACCCCTAGACCACACATCACACCTCTCTTCCCTGCAGGCAGGATTCACCTGAGTAAACAGTGATGCACACACGTACCTCTGGGTCTAGTTTTTAAGAGTACTGAAAAAAGCATCATCTCTAGGTGCTGCTGGTCTTTCTAGATTAAATGGCTAAAATCAGGAATCCAGAGTCCCTCAATTCCTCCTAAACTGGAGCGGAAAAGTCCTACATTGCGACTCTTAATGTTAGTCTGGAACAGATTTAAGTCAATCTTTGCCCATCTAGTAAAAGTTCATCAATGAGCAATATGGCTTTGCTGCGTTTCTGGACCTTCCCCAAGGAGTCCGGTACAGGGATCACTCGCTCCCAAACATCCCTGGTTTTGATTTTGTGCGGGAAAAGGACTGACTGATATTTACAAAGCCTAACTAAGCCCATTTTCCCCATTCTGCTTTCCGCAGGCCCAGTGGCTCTGCTAAAATAGCCATCCTCACAATACCCCGCTCTTCTGCTTTTGATCTCAGCTGGAGCCAGGAAACGCCAGAGAAGCCACAGAAGAGGAGGGGGTGAGGGGGGAAGGAAGACGGAGCAAAAAAAGTTAATTGAACTTTTTTGAACCACAGAAAATGGTCACAGGATGATCTCATTTTATGGCTCTGTAATCTGCGTGCCAGTCCCTCAATCATCTTTAAGGGCTGAAATACATCATTTTTGCTCGGTATTGGCAAAGAAGGGATCAGATCATGGAGCAGTGGGAGAAGGAGATCTTTCATACATACAGGGTTGCAGAAACATCAGGCATCCAAGCACCATCCAAGAGTCACTCCATCAGTCTGCAGGGCTCCTTCTGACATTGCCGGTGGTCTCCAAGCAGAGAGACTTCATTCTGGCCTGGAAAACCAAGAATTAGTATAGATGTGCTTCCTATATGGACAAGGCAGCTTTAAAAACTCCTCCTTCCATTAGCTATCTTCTAGGTGCCTCTTGCCAAACATCGCTTTTACGCATTAAATTCACATTTAACCTTATACCAGCACATATCCAGTTGTGAGATGCTGTGTAAGAAAGCTTTCAATTAACATCCATTATCAACATCTGCTAGGTGAGAGGTGATAGGACACACTTTGGATGGATGGATTTTGAATGCCAGAGGATTACGGATGGTTGCTATATGCCAGCTACCACCAAAACCAGGATCATCACTAATGCAGAAGCAAAACATGCAAGAGAAACCGGTATTTTTTCAGAAGGAAGAGGTGAAATGCTCAGAGAATCCACAGTGACCTTAGCAGGAGGGCAGAGGAGAACAACTGCTCCTGTAAGCAGGTAGGACAGCAACACATGGGAGGGAGAGGAACCTCCCCAAGTTGTGCCCAGCTTAATGAGCTACAAATCTAAACCAATCTCATCAACTTCATATCTAGAAGACATTAGATTACGATCTTGCACACCGGTGCTGAGCGTTGAATTAATTCCCCCTCCACATTTAAGGCACATTGTCCCTATCACACAGCTGCACTTGCTTAGGGCTTCCTTCAACTTGCATGATGTAGAATAAAGCCTCTCCTAAGGGAATCCCAGCTGCGCATCTTTTCTATGGCTGTTTACTGCTTAATTCCTCTGCCTCATTCCCCCCTACACACACCCCTTGCCACCGAGAAAACAAAGAAAAAGGGAAAAACAACAGGTCTTACAAGGCAGAGCAGCAGCGGCATGAAAAATGGAAGTGATCGTCATTGATTTTTCACAGTTGTTACTCAAAGGCCAGGATTACAAGTTCACAGGGAGGCCACTGGCACTAACCCCAGTCTGCAGCTAATGCATTCCATCCAGAAACTCCCTCACAAAAGCCACGCAGCTCCTACGAGCCACAGTGAGAAGTTGAAGCTACCCCAGCAGATAATGGGAAAAATGTGCTGAAAATGCAATGCACCTGTCTGATTATGCCAGGGCATCGCCGAAAGAGAAGGGAGGCAAAATGCAGGGATGCAGAACCACTTACTGGATGAAACCCTCGCATCGCAGAAAGCTCCCTGACCTGGGTATCACCAGCCCTTCGGGAAAGAATCGGGTCATTTCTGTCACGATTACTTCCCCATCAAGAGTAAAGAGATGCTGCTGCTTTAGCTCTTCCTGCATTCCAGGAGAAAGCATTTTCCCCCTTCCCCCACCACCAGATAGGGCTGAAAGTTTAGATTTTGATTGCACTCGCGACCCAAAACCGTGCATGCTTTGCATCAGAGTTCTCAAACATTCGCAAGAGGGGACCAAAAAGGAAGAGTAAAAGCAAAAATATCTAGCAACCTGGTTTGGAAAGCTGCAGAGAAACACATTTGCAGCAACTCTCTGCTTTAAAAATCAGAGACTGATTAGACCTACTATATGACCTCTATCTTGCACCTAACGTAGATTCTCTCCCTCAACTACATTGTCCATTGTAATTTAAATATTAAAAACCTGTAGCCAGTGTGGCTTTCTCTCCCCCTTGAGAACAACTCCAAGCCAAATAGATTTCACTGATGTCCTAAACGATCATCTCTGTCTCATCTTATTACCTCATCATTATAATCTCATTAGACCACGTTAAGTAATACATAACCCTCCACTGTGTTGACATCTTCACTACTGTTAAACTATTATCATGTCCCGGCTTTAGCTGGAACCTCCTCCGCAGCTGACATTAATCACGGGCCCCAGAACAGATGATCCTGGGCAGGATGAGGCACTTTAAATCCTTCCTCTTAAAACAGATCTCACCAGTTCTTCAGTTATCGCCGCTTCTCAACTCCCTCCATGTGCTTCTGGGCACACGTTGCACAGAGGTACCTGCACCAAGCACAATTTGCTAAAAGATTCACCCCTTTTTTCACACCAAGGTAGCTTCCACGTGCTAAACCTCTCCCATGGGTGACAGAACCTCCCCAGGAGGTCAAGGACCAGATGCAACATCCAGTTTCTCCAAACAGGTCCCAGCTCCCATCACATTGCTCAACTGAAAGAGAGAGCACACCAGCATTTAAAGCAGCCTGTGAGGGACAGTATTTAACAAAATGGGACTTTTCTGCTCATCTTGTCCCTGCTTCCTTGGCTTATTTGCAGTTTTCTTGGCATTGCAGCAAGACCCGCTTGCACAGAGTAGAAGGCATAAGGAACAAGATCACTGGCAAGACTAGTTTAACATGTATTAAATTATGAGAGCATAAGAAGTCATATTGTCCTCATCCTACAAGGAAATTTGGACCTACTGACAAGCTGTGCAGGAGCACCTGTGCTTATGTGTGGGTACATCATGCTAGACCACTAGCAGAGCCTGTGAGCATCAGCTACAACATTTTTAATAGAGATTCATGTAAGAACTGGTATGGGCTGAAATACTCATTTCACTCTGCTGGATGGCTGCAGACAGGTTTTCACTCTGGCAGCTAAAAGAACAAACACACCTCAAGCTGGCCTAAAGTGCTGTGTTTTTTCCAAATTACTTCCTCCCATCCCCTTTTCCAACCTCCCTTCCCCCCCCCATATGAAAAAGCCACTTTGGCTTTAATAATGGTCAGCTCTTTGAAGATTTTTCCCCCCTTCCCATCTTCAGTTTTCATCAAAAAAACCCTACTGCTCCAAGCACCGTATTTCAGGATGACTTTAACTCACCAGAAATACTACAAGTGCCGTTCTTCAAGTTGCGGTTTTTAGGTAACCTTGAAAATATTTAAAAATGCAATTATTATAATTTAGAGTTCCCTCAAACACCCCCCAGACGGCAATTCCTGGAGAGAAACAATGCTCTTTTACCTCTTGCCTACTATTCCCCAGGCACCCGCAGCGTGCTACAGAGCACAACACACTACAGAGGATAAATCAGGATATTTAGCAGATTTCTGGACTATAAGACTCGTTAAACCTGCACAACTATATCATATTAATTACATATAACATCACATACTGTCTATTAGATATCCTAGCTGCATGTGCAAGCTGCCTATTTTCATTAAAGTGAGAATCAAAGCTAACTTATTAGCAAACTTATGCCCAAGGAAGGCTTTTACACACTATTCTGATTAAAAACAAGCAATACCATCAGCTCAGCAATCTCCCACCTACAGGAATTGTAATGAGGAAGCAATTATACCCCCACACACACATTTCTAGTGCTATCTCAGAAAGGAATTTGCTCCTGAACTAACATTACATCAGTGATAAAAGTATTGAGTAAGAGAAAATACAAAAGCAACATGTCTAGGGATGACAAGGTTGTAGTGGGAAAAAATGTATTTTTATTTTCCTGGCACTCTGCACTCAAATTATAGGAGTGTCTATAAGCCATTTAATACCTCGTATTTGTGGCTAAGGCAGCAGGTCCCATTTCCTTCTTGCAGGCAGCTCCTTTGTGCATGGAGCATTCAACTGGCCTTTTAACACAGCCAAACAAAGAGGAACATGAAATTCATACTGATTGGGCTAGAAAAGGACCTCAAGGGGTTCATGGCCACCCCAAATTAAGGAAAAAAATGCCTAAACCCATGCCAATACCAAGATACCTTAGTATTTATGCCCCAAAGGGCTCTGCTGAGCTTGCTCCAGGAGGCTCTGGCAGACGGGGAACGAACCTGGGTCACGTCAAGCCCCAGTCAGCTGCCCCAACTGGCTTCGCTTTCCAAGGGCTGCGATTCCAGGAACCAGGAAAGTAGGTCACATTCAGCGAGTGCATTCCTGGACAGCCTCGGATCCCAGCGCACACTCAGGGTCACAGCCGATAAGAGGAGAGCTAAAAAAAATCAGTCCTTGGGTGTAAAAACAAGCAATTAGGACAAGGAGGAACACAACATACCCTTCTAATATATATAAATATATATATACACACACATTCCATATATAGCATTAGTAAAATGCTAAATACGACAAAAGAGACTGTCATATTGTGGTGTCCACATTTCAGGGAGGACATTCGAAAAGGGAAACTTGGCAGGGGCTCAGGAAAGAGCTATAAGAATGGGCTGAGGTCTGGGAAAGCTGCCATAAGGACCTCAAGCTAATAGCTTATCCAGGAGAAGGTTAAGAGGCAACTTGAGCTCAGCCCACAAGTACCTACACAGGGAAGGGATTTTTGATAGCAGACAGCTCTTTAATCAGCCAGCTGATGTGCATAGTGAAAGCCAAGAGTCAGAAGCCAAAAGGAGGCAAATTCAGGCATGAAACAAAACAAAAGAAATACAACAAATAAAGTTTTCTGGCAAAGTGAGGAATTAACTGCCAAACAGCACACCTTGAGGCACGCTGGGCTTCTGGTCCCCTGGAGCTTTACATCAATTATCTTCGGGCTGGGATTCACATCTCTAACTGCGTGAAAGAAGCCTAAGTGATTGGCCAAATAGTCCCTCAAGATGGGCATCTCCTGGTGGCATTTTGCTCTCCTGCTCTTGGAGAGCTCTGTCAGCATCTCCCACCACCACACAGAAGCTGCAGTAGTTTCAGACGTTACTGGTCCCATGGGATGTGATAGTCAGGTCCTTAAGGTCCATAAGTAGTTACTCCTCTGCTGCTCCCATCCCAAATTTCTCAAGCAACTGGTTTGTGGGTCAAGAGCATGTTCACGTGCTCAGAAGCCACAGAGGTTCCCAACTTGGTGCTACTGTGCCTTGGAAAATGCACCACAGAAGAGCTGGAGAAGCACTTCCTAGCTATCCTCCAACACGCACGCGAGCTCCTTCCTTCCCTCTAAGAGTGCAAAGTCAACCTGGAAAACCCAAATCCCTGCTGCCAGCTCTTAGAACTCCCACATGGCTTATTGTCCAAGCTGCATTTACGGGAAAACCCAAGCAATGGCAACATCCAGCTCCTTGAGGACCTGCAAGCACGCTCCAAGTGATTAGGGGAGAACAGGACTCGCAGCAGCTTGGATCATTTCCAAGCAAGGCTGAAGCTTGGATGCTACCAGCAGCTTTAAGGACAAATACAGGCATCCGCCGAGTCAAACCAGCATTTGTCCATGGAAGCCAAGCACTTTGCACGGAGGCTGTGAAGTCCATTCCTTAATTAGTGCTTGCAAGACACTTAAACCCTGCAGCACCGAGGGCTGCAACAGCAGACAGATGAGCACTTGGAAGTGTCAGAAAATGGTATCCAGAGAGCAAAATACTGCCCATATTTTTGCTGCGCTTCCGGCTTTGCAAATTTATCCAGAGCAAGACACTCTCTGCAGGCAGTTTCATTTGCCACAGCTTAGGGTTGTTACGAACCAAAAAATGCAGAGAGACCATAAACTTGACTCCCTTTCATCTCCCTCACCCCAAATAAATCCCGGCCTTTATGGTTAGTAGCCAGTGAGCTATTAGGAGACAGCAGATTTTCCAGGGTAGGTTTCTGAAACGCAGCAGCAGACAGAGCTATTGTTGCTTGGGGACTCCTTGGAGGTATTTTAGTTTTTTCTTTTTTTTCTCCCCCTCTTAAACACAGTTTCCATAGAAAACTCAAGCTGTGATGATGTGTATGCTTTAAAAAAAAAAAAAAAGCAAAAATCTCTTCTTTTTAATAGATTTCCAGTCTGGTAGCTGTTCAAAGCTGCCTCCATTTTTTTTTTTTTAAATGTAATAATTCTAAGACAACCTAAGTTCACTGCTCACTTAAACCTACCTTACTCTCAGCAGTTGTATCTCTACTGCTGGACGTGGTAACGGTTCCCTCCTCTGCAGCAGCAAAGGGGCAGAGGTTGTTTCTTACATAGGCTAGCTTAAGTTTTAGGTTCCAACATCTCTCATGGGTTTCTGGAGGAACGAGCCAGACCAAATTTGGAGGATTCAGAATGTTTTACAAAGGGTTTTAATCTTGCCACATGTCTCTGTGTCCAGCAATTTCACATGTTCATCAGAAAACACACCTGACTTACCTGCTGTTTCCTCCATGCACTAAGCTAAGAAGGGAGGTTTAAGCTGTTCCTCAGGCCCATGCACAAATCCAAATGGACTTGGAAACTCTTGTATTGCTTAGAACTAAGACATGACCTTAATCCAGCTGAGAATCTTAATAACCTCACCAAGGAGCTTGTTTTCGGCATGCCCTTCTCAGGGCAAAGCCCAGCTCACAACAGTGACTCAAGGGACCTTTTCAGGTGCTGGAGTCAGTTCTACCTCCTGTCATGAATTAAAAAACGCTGTCTTACAGCACTGGATTAAGCACCAGCACCTTGCAAAGCAGCCTTTGGTTTGGTCATGATACCACTGGCGCTGAGCAGAGCCAGGCAGGACTGTTGCTTTCTGCAAATCTCCAATTTCTCAGTTTTCAGGCAGATGGGAACTACTGGAAAAGAGATTTGTTTCAGATCAGACCCAAACAGAGATATTTAAAAATTTCCAGCAAACCGAAAAGTCATAAAAGTGTCACTGTGAGGCTGAGCACAGCCCATCACCAGGCTCAAAATGAAATAGCTTGTTTCCTCCTTGAGCTTATTAAAAGCTTTTATTAAAAATAAAAATGAGCATAAATTGAGACAGAACTTCACTCCTAATCCAAAATTAAAACTTTTTGCGTTGAAAAGATTGAAGCGAGCCATTTTGATACTCCTCCCTGCCACCACCACCAGTGTTATTTAAAGGGTTGGCTATTTCCACCAGGACAATTTGTCCAAAATCAACACAAATTCCAGAAATTCTTCCTTTGAACCCACTGTGGATTCTTCAGTGAAAAACAAAGCTGTGGCCGCAGAGCCCTGCTTGGACCTAGCTGAGAAGCAGCTCGTAATGAAGGTTGCTGCCACAGGCATGCCAGAAAGAGGTGCCACCCACATGAATGTCCACAGCCCGGGTCAAACAGGCACCCAAACCAACCTGACCTTCTTGGGGCGCAAGGCTGGGTCTGCACATCATGCCATCAACTGCCCAAAGCAGTTGTGGTAACTCCTCAAGCATTTTGCAAGCAGAAGTATGGGTACAGGAGCCTCTAAACACCACAAACCTGTTGGTTATTTCACTCTTTTCAGGTTATTTCACCGTTTGTGCTGTCAGTGTTTCCTTATGAACCAGCAGAGGCCTTCCCATTTGAGCTCTGAGCTTTGTTAAGATCTCTACAAAAACCAAGCACCAGCACAGCAAGCTTGTTTTACTAGTCTAGGTTTTTCCAAGGAAAGCCAAACAAGTTTAACTGAAAAAAAATCCCACGTGCCTACCCTTCCAGACAAATTTGCAGCCTAGGTCTGCAGGCTCCCAACACTTTATAAGTAGTAAAAAAAGAGTAAAAGGGGGTCTGTAAGTTAGAGAGAAGGCTAAAAGCACCAGTCTTGATGAGAGCACAGGGAAGAAGGGAAATGATCTCTGTTAGCTGATGGACTCAAGTCTGGAAACTTGTTTCCAACCACCACATCTCAACAGTGAAGCACATTGTGCAGCATATTGTCCCCATTTCCAGGGGGACACGATGCTGATGACCCGGAGAGGTACTCCGGGAGCTGCAGCAACATCTCATGCTCCTGCTTAAAACACACGCACTGGTTCACTGAGTATGCGGGAAAGCTGTTGCATTTTTATAGTGTTCCCTCAATAAGGGGTAAGGCCGAGTCTATCCCGTGTGTCCCTGAATTGCAGTCACAGGGAACAAGGGAAATGCTCTCAACCCCCCCAGGAAACTCGAGCAAGGTCCAAGTAACAGCACTCGTGCTCTGAAGTCACATCGGGACATTTCCACATTTCTCCCTCTGCCTAGGGGACAGACTAAAAGTCTCTTACAAAGCCAGGCCTGGAGCAAGATGCTACATCTAATCTAAGAACACCATTTTTTTTTTTTTTTTTTTTTGTTCCTTGAAACAAATCCTTTGCAGCAGGATATTGTGAAATCCAGACAGAGGCCACTGCTCAAGTGAAATGCCCCGAGCACGGAGGCGAGCGCTTACAGCAGAAAGCCCGAGCCGTGCATTCGCATGCACTGTCTACACACACACTTCTGACCGTGTTCAAACCGCTCTGATTCCCTGCCAGCTGCTGTAAATTGTACCTGGAGAAGGGGGATCAAGTCCAGGCCTCATTAGGTTTTTATATTCTCTCTGATTGCTTTTGCAGGCCTCCAAGCCTGTCTCCGAGGGAGCCCGGGGTTCAAAGATCAAATAAATTGTCTGGCAGATTTATCAGGTCTCAGGGTAGGTAGCCATGTAGTAAACTTCCTCTGCTTTCCTCCCTTCCCCCCGATCCACCAGCAGAAAGAGAGGGACACTGAAGCAGAACAGAGCCTCAAGCTGCCCACGTGCAACCCCAAGAGCAGAGGAGGGGGGATGAAGACCCCAATATCTTCTGTTCACACGAGCTCATCGGAAGCAGTTGCAGCATGAGGAGATGCAGGCAACAGCAGGACAGCCAAGCAAGCCAGAAGTCAAAGTGTTAGACCAAGCATCACCAAGGGAAGATGTTTAGGCGTTTGCAAGGTCATATTTTGCAAGGTCACATTTTGCAAAGCCACATTTTCCTTCCTTCCCTCTGAACAGGCAGCCCCAGGGTTCCTGCAGAGGTGCCAGCCCGCCCGGTGCCTGCAGGCACCTCTGATCCCCGCAGCTGCTCAGCTCGAGCACAGGACAAGCTTTACCCTCCTCGTGCACCTTCCCATCCCGGTGTGCAGCCGGCCAGGGGAAACGCAGGAAAAACTCACCTCCAAACACCGGCCTTCACCAACACTCGTCAACTTGTTCCTCTTCAGCAGCTTTCTTGGGCAGAAACGTTCTTCTGCTCACACCGCATCTGCTGCAGAGCTGACCTGACAAAAACAGCAAAGTCCCTCATGTTTTTTGAGGAGTCCTCCTAAAAATAAAAATAATAATTAGGGAAAAAAAAAAAAAGCCCTAAAACAAAATACTTCAACCCAGACACTTTCATTTCTAGGGGATTAAGGATCTTCAAGTCCTACCTCCCAAGAACCTTATGTGACTGGAACATCTGCCTCAAGGGTTCGGGACAGCATAGACCATGCAGCACTTCCCGGTGGGGGCTAGCTGAGATGTGCACAGGCCTGGTAGCTCCCCAGTACCCCCAGTCACATCACCAGCCTCATGGCAAGCTTTCCTGCATCCTTATCTCACCCATGCACTTGCCTGCCTTCGCTGGCACCCCAGATAAACCAGCCAGACGAGGAGAGAGCAGGAGCAGGAGGAGCAACCTGCCTGTCTGCTCGGGCTCCTCCCCGGGGGCCTGCAGCAGCTGCTGATGGGGGTGGCCACACAAACCCCATCCCAGCAAGGCTCCAAACGCGGCCACAGGGACTTGGACAAGGCTCTGAAGGCCGTGGTCGCAGATCTAAAGCAATACCCCTTCACCACCTCTGCTTAGGTCATCTATTTGACTAAGGGAGATCTTGGGGGCAAGGAAGCCGTGTCCTCCCCACATCTGTCCTGATGAAGAGTGTCTTCAGCCAGCAAGCCAGGAGTCATCTTCATAGCGGCCTTCTGATCCCCACTGAGCAAAAAACACACCCGTTCGCACCTTTTTATCTTTACAAAGGAGGAAGCTCCCCCTTCTCGGGCGGATGAGCAGAACAAAGGAACATCTGCAGGTGGGACACAGGAGCCATGAGTGGTGGGGACAAAGAGTCAGGTGACCTTAGTGAGAGCACATGGAGGAGGTGGGGTTGGACATAGGCGGGCCAGGAAGGCTGCAGCTTCTGGGCACTTGGCCAGGGGGGACAGGAGAGGGCCACCTCGGCCGGGAAAGCGGGATGAGAGGGGGCTGCGGCCTCCAGCAACTTGAGAGCCCACAGGGATGCGCTTAGTGGAGTCGCCCTTTATTGAAATGAAGTTTTAGGTCTCTTCTGTCTCCTTTTTGGACATTCAGTTCTCGACAGCCTGACTTTCCACACACAATCCCGCAGCAGCTCTGCGGGATGAGCACTGCCCCGCAGCATCACGCAGGGAGCAGATGTCAGGAGACACGGACTTTGCTCAGGGAAGGAAGCAGCCCCCATAGCTAACAACAAGAGGAACGGGCTCAGCTCACAGCAATGCTCTTCCCTGTCACCACCTTGTGACTGGCCAAGGACAGTCTCCAGAGTTATCACTGAGGAGCAGGAAGGAGGCAAACGCACCGGGCCAAGCACTGACAGAGATGGACATATCCTTACACTGACAGCAGAAGCCTTGAGGGACAAAACAGCATCTCAGGCACTTTATTTGGGCACCGAGATGGCTCCATACTACAGGACTCACCAGCCAGATGGTCATGAGACCTTTGAGTGGGCAATCCAGGAGACCACCTCCAATCCAGGAGAGTGGGCAAGCCAGGGAAGAAGAGCTCTCAGAGAAACTGAGTCAGGAGCAGAAACTAAGCAGAGACCAGGCAGCTGCCCAAGCTGTGTCACAGAAGAGGGACTTCACCTGGGAGGGGACAGAGAACAGAACATTACAGCATTAACAGAATTTCCTAGATCTTGATGGCATTGAGAACCCATTGCTAACCAACTTTCTGCAAAGCCGAAAACTCCTCCAGTGAAAAGTCATAAGGAATAAAGAATGAGACTACACTTTCCTTTGTTTTTTTCCAGAGTAAGGGACTCTAGGGACCTTCAGGTTCCCACAAGCATTTGCCCACTGCTAAGGCAGCCTGGAGGGCAGCCCATTACAAATGGAAACTCCCCAAACCCCACTGCTGAACGCTCAAAGTTGCAAGTGACAACCCAAGAATCGCCTTTGTCCCAAGTCGTGACACCTACATGACAGATATCACTTCTGCATGGTGGCTGGTAGAGCTATCCTGGAAAGCCCATAAAGCCCAAAGGATGACTTGGTACCTAGCAAGCACAGCCAGAAGACAAGCAGAGACCTCAAAGAACTGTTGTCTCCTCCTCAGCATTTTCTCCTGACGTTGCTGCTGCAAAGCCTGGCGCCATACCTTGGGCTCCAGCATCCATTTGGATCAGCGTTTTGCAACTGAAGAGTCCCCTGGAAAGCCAGCAGGGTCACCCCAAAACCACCAGGCCATGGACTCGGTGCCAATTTTGGCCTCAGAAGTGCATAAAGGAGAGCTCGACAGTCAGTCGGAGCCAGCTGGACTAGGTTCCTGCCTTATGCTAAGCTCTCCGATGGTAACGCTGAGCCCAGTTAATCAACTGTAGCGTTCCACCCCAGAGTTGGCTGCACTTAAGGGAAGAGCGAAATGATTTCTATATATAGGCTGGTAAGTGTTCTGGGAATGAAAGATGCTTTATAAAAACGTCCTCCTCAACATACAGCATCAGCTGGGCTTTTCAGGAGGGTTTTTCCCCCCCTCCTTCAAATGATTTTTCCATGCACCAGCTGATCTGGAGTTATCTAAATGAATTTCCACAGGCATAAAGCTTAATCTGCTCTGGTTGCAGACTTCCATATATTTTTAATATGTCAAGCAGTGGAAATTTCTCAGACTGAGTCAAGGGAGTTTTGAGGTTTACTGCTCTGGAAGATCAGAAATAGCTTATCCATCTAACAGACTTACACATAATAGAAATGTGTAAAGAGCACTTGAGATGTTTAAAAACAACAAGCAGGAGATATAGGTTAGGCAATCACACCTAGATGGAGCTTCAGAACAGAATCCATGCGAAAGCTAGAATTATTTTCTAATATATACAAATTACAATATATATATACACACACATAAACAATATTTTCTATTTACCTTTTGGGAGGTGATTCACATGCACACCCCTGCTAAGAAAGGTACTATTTGGAATAAAAAGCCAAGGTTTTTTTGCAAAACATACCTGTTTTTGTCAAAACAGAATGCAAGCCCTCAAGTCAGGACTTTGTTTTCCAGGAAAATGGGCTACATTTCAGTTTCTTTTCACACTTTACAGCTATGCTCCCCCAATTTTATCAAAATACCACTTGCATTAAGTGTACAGTACTCAGATATGGCAGAGCAGTGCCTGCTGTCTGAATAAGCTCTGGAACACTTGGACCTGGCAGAATAAGCCAAGTATCAGCACACCAAAAATGCTTGGACAGGGGCCGCTCTCAGATACCTTGTCCCACCCATAAGTCAGGGATGTCCTGTGTTAAGGCTCAGGATTCCCCCAGCCGTCATCACCACATTGAGACCATCCAAATATCACCACCAGTTCAGGGCACAGAGAGAACATGAGGCACCATCTCAACAAGCCTTTACATCATTAAGAGAGCTCATGGCTTGGCTCTAAGACAGCAGAGCTCATCCTGCCACATTTTATGGCTGCAGAAGATTGGGGTGCCAAAGCAATTCAACAAACAGCACTGCTGTCATTGCACAAGATCAATCTAGTCTGCACAGGCATTGTGAGGCACTCGTACCTCTTTTCTATCGTGTCTGCTAATCCACTTCCTTGGGGACCTCAGCCATTACACCAAGGCCCTGTGCAACTTGCAAGAGTTCCTCCATGGAGGGACACCATCCATTTAGGAGATATCACAGAAGATCACATTTAGGAGAGATAACCAAAACTGGTTAATCATAGGCCTCTCCTGTGTAGATTCTCTGATGTCTAAAGGTTACATTCCCCCCTCTCCAGATCAGAATAAATCTTTTCTTTTCCTCATAGTCCTCACAGAGCATTGGGAACACCTTGCCTAACCATCAGCTACCTACAGTATAGCTGTCTGCACTTGATGTTGGAGATCTGTCCTTTTCAAAGAAAAAATATTCAATGGAAAAAATCTCTGAAGTGAGATTCATCTCATGATGAATGAATCCCACCCTAAAGCCTCTGGGACTTTTTCTTTATGAAGTCTCAGTGAAATTGGCTATCTGGGCCCAAAATGATCAGGAAGGGTGACAAAGACACTGTTATTGCATTTGCTTCTTTGGTCAAGAATACCAGACTAAAAAAAAATCTACTCCAGAAAATAGAAGGGTGGAGTTTCTCTCTTCCACTGCTTAAGCCAATTTCAACACATAGAAATCCCACCCAAGCTCTTTCGCTTGCACAGAAAGCTTGCAGTAAGCCTGCTGCCTCTCCAGCAAGGGAAGTAGGTGGAAAAATTACATCAGTTCCCCTGATCCCCTGCTTTTTTTTTTTTTAAACAAGCATTTAAAAAGCAGAAGCAGCAGCCAGCATCATGATTAGAGGCTGTTAGCAGAGAGGTGACTGTGGGGAAACCCCATTCAGACACTTCACTCCACCCACCATAACCAGAGTTACTGTCCTGAGGAGCATCCTCAGTCTTCCAGGTCCATCTTATGCCTTCTGCTCCAGCAGCCTCATGCAGCACAAGCTCCACTGCTCGGTGGGGACCTTTCTGCTCTTTGTTCTCTGCTTACAAAGCTGTCTAAGACAGTCTGCTTGGTCTGAGAAGTTTCCCCCACCAGCCTAGCCTGTGACTCCCATCCTTGCAGTCAGCACAGGAGCATCCTTAGGGAACCACACAGGAGGAGAAGACGTGGTCACCACACACTGAAGTCGTTCCCTTGCCCATTTTAGGACATTCAGCATGTTGGCATTTCCAAGTCAAAGCTGATTCACCAAGAGAGCTACCAGCAACCAGATACCTGCCCTATACAGGCAGCTCTTGCCCACCTTGCAAGCACAGAGGTATGAGGGTGTTGCACACAGGCCAAAAAATAAAGCCTCTTGTTAAATCCAAGACCAAATTCAGCTCAAGCAATGAGGTTTTCCTCCACAGCTCCCCTGAAGACATTAAGAGCATCAGACTCATCAGGACACTCTCCAAGCAACATTTCCTCCTACAAGACTTGACCCTGTTTCCCTCCTCATTCTTGGACTCAAACCTAATGAATTCTTCTTACCAGAATGACTCTGGTCTCTACCTGCTGTTCTTCCATGTATGTAGGCTGGTGGGCATTTACCTCCATCACTCCCAAACATACAAGCAGAACTGCTAACAAATTAGCTTGCCATCTTCTCTGCAGCCCAGTGATTAGAAGAAAAAAATGTGTTTTTTTGCCTCAACCACTTGAAAGACTACAGATCACCTACAAATATTTTTATTGAGGGAGTTTTGTTCTTGTTCCGAACTGTAAATAGTTGATGTGTTCCAGGTGCTCACTGCTCAGCTGTCCATACAGTGCGTTTGAGCAGCACACAGCTGCAACGTGCAGGTGTGTGCAACCAGCAGCCAACACAAAGCTGAGCAGCTGCTGCTGCACCAGGAGGACCTGGAAGGCATTCGCAGCCCTAATGAAGATGGTTTCTTATGAGGCTTGAAGGCTGAACGTCACATAGTATAAGGTTTTTCAGGCCTGGCAAGCACTGGTGACTAGAAACAATCCCTTTGCAGGCTGTTTTGGGGAATTAAACAACAAAAGAGTGAGCAATTGGGGGTGGAGAAGTGTGGGAAGGATTTTGTGTGGTCAATAGGCAGCAGCTTTCACGTATGCAACTCCAGACAAAGCTGTCCCATGGATAGTTAAAGACTGGGAGGTCCCAGCAAGCCCCTCCAAGACACTGGCAGCACAAAGCATAGCCAAGAGGTTAAGATGACAAAGGGAGAAGGCAACAGCCACCTAACATTTTAAGAAGCATGCAGAGAAGCAGAAATGTTCACCCACGTTGCAAACAAGTCCAGACGTTAAATCATGCGGGAGCACAGGATGACAGAGCGGTCCAGATGGCCAATTCCACCGCACATACAGTTTATGATCACTCAGTGCCAAGTTCAGCGTTGACCTATCACCTCATATACCTTTACGGTAGAAGGGAGCAGCTAACCTAGGAGAGAGCATGTACCCATCCACTGAGAGACCCTTCATCCACAGGACCCAAGAACAGAGCAAATTTCTGCTGGGAAACAGGCTTATTCTCAAATTAACTTTTTTTTTTCCCCCTTGCCCAACTATCTTTGGATGAATCACAAGAGCAGGAAAGATAACCGATAGTTTTGGCTCAAATCCCAGGCTCCTCATCCTAATGTTTGGAATTGATAGATACTGTAGGGGCAAGAGGGCTCCATTCAGCCTGGATGTTAACGGCAGGAAGTTTACCCTGGCTCTGCCTTTGTGTTTCACACATTCCCTCTGAAATTATCTGGTGACCATGTTGATAGCAGCCATGAATTTTAAGGGAATGTTTATAACTCAGTATTTGTCCCCTGGGATTTAATCTAGTACATCGTTTGGTTTAGACCTAGCTTGGATTCAGCTGACACTGAAACCATTTTAGATCAGATCCAGCTCGAGGTTCATAAAATACTTGAGAATAACCAATCCCATCCTTGCTTGGAGGGGCGATTAAAAGCAGCACATGTCCCTTCCTCTGCTGCAGAATCATGTCAACCAAGTTGGTCATTTATGGTCAGGTTCGAAGCCCAGGCCCCAGCTATGGAACTGGGACTGATCCCACACAAATGCATCAGAAGATACAGCCCCAAAAGTCTCATCATAAGGGTGAAAGAAGGCAGATAATGAAATGCAAAGCCAAAGTTCTCAGCTGAGCTCAGCCAGCAGCATCTCATGGGCTTCAGGAGCTCTCCACAGCCACGCGCAAGCTAAGAAAGGGTCCTCTGTTGAGTTCATAGCCATAGAGTGTCCTACCAGCCTCAGCTTGAAGATGCAGCTGAAGGGCACAGCCAAGTCCATAGCCCTTCTCTGCTGGGAGGTTCTTCTGCCAGCTTAGCCCTAAGACAGCATGAAGGAGACCAACAGAACACACAGTGAGGATGGGGCAGAGGTGCCTTAACTCCATGACAAGTGCATGAAAACACCCCATTTGACTCTAGTCTCCCTTATAGCTAAGGGGAATCCGGGTGCAGAGCTCTCCTCAGCAGGTAGAAGATATCTTTTGCATTCAGAGCACCAGTTTAGTCTCAGATCAGCTCCTAAGGCTGCTGCAGCAGCTGCTGTCACAGCCACATGCCATTAAGAAGGAGCAAGCAGCCCAGCCAGGGACTACTGCTGCTTTTGGCAGTGGCCCTGGCCTCACCAGCGGGTTAACTTACAGCCCAAGCCACTTTTTGCAATAAAAGAGCCGATTCACAGCTGAGCTTGCTGACCAGCATGGATTGGCAGATCGTTTTTCAGCAGGACTATTTGCTGAACATGTTTTTGGAGCACAAGTTCATTTCCTAGGGGGGCAAAGGGGGAATCTCTCTCCCTGGGAGCAGTTAGCAAGTTAGAGGCCTCATGCTCAGCATCTCCCTCCATCCTCAATTCTGCAGGTACAGGGAGTTGAGCCCGTTTCTTGCTGGGCTGGAATGCAATCATCAGTGCGTTGGGGAAAGATTTAACCACCTTCCAATAAATATTTTTGCCTTTTAAAGGGAAATTACTCTTAAGAAAAGCCCAACCTGTTCATTTTTAGAAGGTGTGAAAACAAACCCTTGGCCTTAATCTTTAAATTTCCTGAACTTTAGCACGTTTCTGCTTTACTTTTAATTAAAACTGGCCGGATTTATGTATATATACACACACTACAGCAATAAACCAAGCCCAAGGTGCCTCCTTTAGGAGTGGAAAATATGCCACAATAGAGAAGGGACATCTGCAGCCCCCAAAGCCGTCAGAGGCCTGGCTGCAGATGACTCTGAAGGTGTCACCCTTGGGGACCAGGTTAGCCCTAGAGCTGCCCTTTGGGTGCTGGGCAGGTTTGGATCAGCTGCCAGGGTAGCTGTTCCCCTTCCATGATGATTTCCACCAGCTCAGCCATAGCTGGAGCACGTGCACACACTGCCCCATGCAGGTGAGCAAAGGCCCGTCTTTGTTGCTGAACTTCCCAGTAGGTCATGTTCTGTTTCAGAGCTGCTGGCTGCTTTTCCCATCAAAATTGCAGGAAAAAAAACAGGGTTTTCACTATAAAACCCCTCAATGCTCTTGTTTAATGTGAGGTTATGTTTTCCATTAAAAGCATTCACTTTCTAAAAGCAAAACTCCTCAAACTTCAGGCCAGATCCTCACCACACAGTTGACTTGCAAGCACATTTCATGGAACCATGAATGGAAAAGACTTTTAAGATTATCAAGTCCAACCAATTTCTCTCAGTCTTCTAAGTAGTAACTCCATCTCTCCAAGTGCATTATTTGCAGGGATTCCCCAAGAGGGGCACAACCCTGTCACAAGGGCATGATCCTTTCCCAGGAACGTGGGCCTGGGAAGACAACCTGTAGGTGGGACTGCAGAAAGTGCCCGAGAGCAGTTAAGCATAGCATTTAATCACAGCAGATATCCCCAGCATTTCTCAGTCATCTTTTGCTTTGCACTTCCAGTATCTCCACAGTTACCACCACGTCGATGGGTCATATCCACCTCACTTATCATTGAAAAGCTTCAGAGTGTCTGATCTCTACTCAGGAGCATGATGTAACTGGTTGTAGGTCGAACCAAAAACATACCAGGAGCTTAAAATAAAGTCTGCATTGCACTGACGCTTCCAAATGCATCATACTGTTACAGCCCTTAGAGCCAGGGTTTCCATTTAGTGCATCAAATCATTGCCAAGCTGATTAACGTGAAAATTTCTATGAGAACCTATATTGGAAAGAAGTCTGTCATCAGTAGGAAAAGAGAAAAAAAGACATCTTAAGAATGACAACAAGATTCTCTGCTTCTTTCCAGGAATCCCATATGGGACAAGACACCTTCTGAAGATCTGTTCAAGACCTCAAAACGGGTGGTTCAGACACCAAGTTGAAGGGTTCATCTACAGACACATGAGCCAAGGTCATGTGGTCCTCCAAGGCCATCCATTTTATTGCCTCAAAACACACAATAGCAGCACAGCCTCATTGTCTCATTTGCATCAGAGCAACTTGAAAAAAAATAAGTTTCATGTGAATCCTGTGCCAAGTATGCGAAGCTATGGAAGAACGAACAGTCCTGAATTGTTTGAGCATATTATACACACCTGTATATGAAAACAGTTCCATTTTGTGACATTCACATAAAACGTTCAGGTAGATTTCTTTAATAGGTTAAAGTCTTTCAAAAAAGCCCTTAGCATTTGATAATGAGCTTGATCGATTTAGCACTGATAATGAGGAGGTGGAGGAAGAAGCTGTTCCTCAACACACAGGAATACTTGCACTGTAGATCAGCCTAAAAAGTACTTCATATTTATTCTCTTCCCATACAGGGCCAAAAATTAAACTCAGTCATTTGTACCGTTCTCCTGGCAGGCTGTTGTTTCTGATAATTGAACACTGGCAGTGAGCTGCGCTTTGAGCAGTATTTTAACAATGGACTATGAGCAGTTATAGGTCTCAAAACTATTCAAAACTATGTCTTCTAAATGAAGAGAAATAATATTGAATAACCTTAATAGAGTGGATCTTAATTCAGAAATTATTTTATAAAGTTACTAATGAATGACTCCAACATATAACAGTAAAGATTCAACTACTAAGTAGATTACCTAGCTTTGACCTTAATGCAGTAAACCAAGTTTAAGCTTCCCCCAAACCTCCTGAGCAAAATCAAGAAGTTTTACAGAGCAGCCACATGGGAAACCTTACTAGGCCTCCTTTCATCCCAGGAAAACACACTCCAGCACAAGGCTTCAGTGATCTCTGCAATATCTGACTAGAGAAGAGCTGCGAGGCTATTCCCCTACATAGGTACCCAACCATTTCCTCACACGCTTCATCCCGGGGAGGACTGCATGAAGGTCTGCAGACACATTTAAAGACCTGGAAGATCATGTCTCTAAGGGTTTAAGGGAGAGACACAGTGAGTATTGGCAAAGTAGCCATGCCAAACTGATGTAGCTGTACTACATTTATGAGCAAGTGCTGCAGCAAGGTGGAGGACACCAACAAAAGAAGAGGACCAAGGACGCGGTATTGTGACAAGACAGTAACATAGCTACAAGTTTCCCGGAGGAGATGTAAGGCTGGAGGAAGCAAGGAGTAACAAGAGGTGAAAAGAAAGCAGAAAGAAGAAAACCTGCTTTTGAAGAGCAAGGGACTCACTTATATGGGGCAACAGAGGCTCCTTCTCACTGAACACCAACCAGGGCCAACTAGCCTCTCTCCTGGAGGAGGGCATTCAGCAGAAGATTCACCTCCAAACACCCAAAACGCAGGCACACATGCTCAAAACAAACAGCAAATTTTTTTTTTCCTTTACAAAGGAAAGAACAAATACTTCTAAGGCATAATTCATCTTAAACAACATCTCTCTCCCTCACTCATTTAGGCCAGCCTTACTCTGGGTTAAGGATACCTTCTCATTAGGCCTTTGTGGACGAGCAAAGGTTAAAACCCCATCAGCAAACTATTGTGTGGAGAACTGAGAAGAACCAACCCCAAGGAGAACAAAAACCTTACTTTTTCTTTCACTCACCAGAGCTCATCCACTACCTTCCCCCACCAGCACCTACCCCTTATTAAGGGCTAGGATTAGCAGCCTTGCCTTATATAGCTTAGCAGCCCATCTTCAGTGGCCCCTGGGCACATTAGTGATTGATAGAGTCCACCTGCTGAAAAGTGCTTGCCTCTGTTTTGTCCTGCATAGCAGCTGTTCTGCTCTTTCCCCGTGTGTCTCAGATGTGCTTGAATTCTGGTGATGCATAAAAGGATCATTTCCGATCATTTGGTGATGCTTAAAAGGATCATTTCCTTAGCTGATAGCAGATTGTTTCTCAGAAAACGCCCTTCTCAGTCCAATGCACTTGGTACATCACTTAGGTGCTCAAGGAGATTTGGATGTGAGCCTAGGTCATCCTTGTTCCTTGGCCAAGAAGAGCCCACAGTGCCAGCGAGGCCACGTTTAAGTAGAGCTCAGTCCCACCTTGGGCTGGCTGAGGGAAAGAATCTCCTTCCAACAGGAAATCCCAGGGTTTTCCCAGTCATTTTCACCCAGGATTGAAGCAAGAGGTTGGAATATCAAATACTCTCCTGCTGAGGTGCCTCACGGGCGTTATGTTTGGCTGCAGGAATTGTGTTTGCTGAGGTGAGCCTGAGGTTTCTGCAAGGAGAGAGGAGGACATGAAGGGATTAAAGGAGGTGGGATAGGTGGGAACACAGCAATGAACACAGGCTGCTGTTCACCGCAGCACCCTAGAAGGGCTTGGCACTTAATTTTGGAGAAGCCTGGTTTTGGAGAATCTTTTAAAAGAGGAGGGAACACTGTGATAAGGGCATTAAAGGAGGATGTCTGGTTTGAACACCATCCCTAGCTGCTCTTTTGCTGAACCACTTTGCTTGGCTGGTGTCAACAGATTGGGACAATGTTTAAAGGGCAGGGAGTTGGTAGGGATATGGGCATCTGGCTATATGGTTTTGGGGGAAAAAATAGTTATTAGGTTCTTGGTGCCACGTTAGGAGGGAATTAGCGGTGTGAAATGTGGGGGTCACAGTGGGGAGCCAGGGGCTGCTCAGTGGGAAATGTGACAGAGCCAAAGGGGCAGGGCAGTGTGCAGCTTCCACCAGAGAAAAGGAGCAAGAATGAAGGACTCCTTAAATGTTGGGTGAGTCAACGCTAAAGAGAAGGACCAGAGTGTGGGAGAGCCAGGAAAAAGCCTGAGAGGGGTCATCAGTGAGCAGATTGGTTGGAAGGGGCTGAGGAGATGACAGCTGAAAGGATACAGGGCTTGCTGGAGGAGCAGGAGATGGAAGAGGCAGCAATTAGAGCCATGAGAGCAGAGTGAAGGAGGCTCTTCTTCTGGTGCTCGAAGTCCTCCCACAGACTTCCTCAGGCTGGGCTCCCAAACATCTTGATCACGGGTGGGTGGTGTGTCTGAAAACACATGGGTCTGCACGCAGCCTGGGCAGAAGGGGTTTTGGGGTTTGTGTAAGATTCCAGCTTTGCATCTTTAGCCCAGAAGATCTCAGGTTAAAGATTTGGGGGGTCACTCTGAAAAGTGCTGCCTCTTTTTCTTTTTTTTTTTTTAATGACCACCTTTTGCAAGACTTTTAGGATGGAGCAAAGACTGGAGGTCAGTGGTGCTGGGGGAGTCATTTGGTGGGAGGGGTGGAATTTAAGGGTATACAGGAAGAAAGTTGGCAAAACTGAAGGGAAAAAACAAAATCTTCCAGCTGAAGGCTTCCTGAGTTGCCTCAGGTAATTTCTCATCCTGTAAATTAGTGTTTCAGCTGCCCAAGTCAATGAGGGGCAGGGAGATGGAAGTTAGGCTGCTGCTTGTCCCCTTGGGGGACAGCTCCATGGGGAGCTTCCCGAGTAGGACATGTTCCTTCCGTAATCCTTCTTGGAATCCCTCTGTGTCCCAAAACTGGTGCCCGAGTGCTCCGTGACGCATTAATTGGAGCGCAAGAGCAGCGGGAATGAGGGACGGTCTCCAACGCCGGGTCCCCGCGCCAGCCCCGCTCGCTGCCGTCGGGAAAGGGACTGCGTCCTACGGAAACGTCTCCGGGGGTTTGGGTCGGAAGCAGCCGCCTGTGTCGTTTGGACAGCTCCAGCCTCCGCGGTTCCTCTGGGGCGACCCTCTCGACTCAGATAATTCGCCCGACTTCTCCTCGCTCAGCCGCGTTCCGAGAATTCCCCTGCCTGCCGCCGAGCTGACATTTTCTCTCCCCACCCCGTTTCTCTGTGAACCCAATAAATAACTTGAATGGTTCCCAAAAATATTGAGCATTTCATCTGGCGTGAAAAAAGTAAAATATGAATACGATAAGCAAAAGAACAAGATGTTATTCCGGATGCTGCAGTTCTAGGTGTTAACAAGTAACTTGCAGCCCGGCCGCCCGGGTGCTCTGGATGGCAGGTAAACCAAAGGACAATTTTTTTTATCAACTCATCTAATTTTCTTGACAGATGTGGCAAAAAAAAAAAAAAAAAAAAAGCTCTCCTTGATTTCTTACTCTGCTCCTTGATTTCTTACTCTGAGCCAAAGATGGAGACGGATGAGAAATCTCAAGCTTTCAATAAATGTTTTACATGGATAAAAACTCTATTTTTGGTTCTCCTGTGCAAAAACAAAAGAAAATGAATAACATTGTCCCTGTTGGAGTCGAGCTTTGTTTCTTCTTTCTAATTCTTTTTCCTTTCCACGCTGTGAAGGGAGCACGCCAGAGGTCAGGCACAGTTCAGAAATATATGCAGTCCAGGAAGATTTTATGATTCCCCTCAGCAGGAAGGTTGGGTTCTTCTCGGACTCCCAGATCCACAAATGAAATGAATTTCTTCCGTAATAACCGATGCTGGCCTCTTCCAAGGCAATAATGGCACTGGTACAAGGCAGAAACAAATCCAGCGAAGATGGTCTTGAAATATCAGCTACTGCTTGTTATTAGATTTCCTGAAAAAAACGATGATCTTTCGTTAAAAGTTTTATATCAAGGAGCAGGAGAGCGCCAGCGGTTGTTTAACTAGAGCGGAGTGAAATGTTCTAACCTGGCTGGCTTTCCCCACAAAGGGAATTAAAGCTGCTGAGTGAATTCCTGCGATGCTGAATAATAAGCACAAGCGAAATAGCCTGTGATGGAACGGAGGAGCTCGTGGGGTAGCCCAGGGCAGGAGCATATGAGGAGAGGCAAACAAGTCTTCGTTTCATCATTCCTTCCTCTCCAATGTGAGACTCGCTCTTTCTGCTCAGCCACCAGCAGAAGAAAAGGCAAAAGCATCTTCTAGATCTGCATAATAATTCTAGGGATAGAGGTGAGTCCAGGACACTGGCATGAGGAGCAGCTGGCCACAGGGACATATCAAGGGAGATGAGGCTGACGTTGAAGTGAAGGGAAATGTACCCCCAGATTTGGGGATGGGGCCAGAAAGAAACATCAGAATGATGTTGATCAGATCAACATGATCAGAGTGGTTGAGCGTAGGATGACGTGGATCGGCAACCTCAGCAACCCTGCCGTAGATGGGCAACCTCAGGACCTTCCTGACAGCATCAGCCCTAGGAGACGAGGCGCTCTGTCTGCCACCAGCGGTGGTAGGACCTGTGCATGACTCTTCCATCATCCATCCTCACCATCCCCTTGTCATTCACAGAACAGGTACAAGCCTGCGCTTCCAGAGCCAAACAGATGCGGCCGCAAGGAGACGGGGAAAGACGATAATCCAGCCAATTAGCAATCAAGGAACGAGCCATAGCCCACCTACAGACTCATGATCGTCCAGCTTCCAGCCTTGGATCTCTTTCCAGCTGATACCATATGCAGGCAGTCTATTTAAGAGCTTGCCTTTTGGATAGAGCCTGCTGGAATTTGTACTGTTTTTACTACTTCTTCAGGCCAGTTTTTCTCCGTCTTGGACGGCGCTCCTGATTCCAGTCTCATATCACACTGTAGTATCGTTTTATTTTATTCGCAGCAGCTGCCTGAGCTTCCAGGAGGGATAGATGGAACCCGAGCATTTTCTTGGAGAAGCCCGCTGCTTCTGGGGTGGGTATTGGTTGTGGAGCCAGCCTGAGTTTCTTCAGGAACGAAGAAAGGAAAAACCTCACACCAAGTTCTGCATTGCTTCATAGGGAAACTTGCCACTTGATGTGAAATGGGGGGAAAAGGGGTCTCCTGAGGAAAGGTGCTCCCTCTCTCCTTGATCCTGATGCTGTCCAATTTTCTCACCTTGGCCAAGGTATCACCCTTCCGCTGCTGCTGCCACCCGTGGGCTGTCTCTGGCTCCCAGGGCATTTCTACACTGCATTAATGAGTTGGCAGGGTCGTGGTAGCCTGGCGCACTGCCCAAGCTAGCAGGACCTGCCTCTCTTATAGCAGCTGCCCTTTAAAAACCCTACTGCAGTTCCTAGTTCTCAGCTGGCAGCAGCACGAGCATCGTGCCCCATTTCGTGATGTCACCATCCCCTGAGGATGCGTAGGACATGTCACCACACACAAACCACGAGGAAGCACAACACTCATCCTCTCCGAGGGAAATGTGGTCTTCCTTATCCAGCCGTTTGCTTGCTTACTGGTCAAGTGCATTGCTTTGCTCAAGTGCATCGCTGCTGTGTGTGGGTAAGGATGGACTGGAGAAAGGGGGGCAGCCTACAGGTTAATGGGCTGGAGTGGCCCAGCTTGGTGTTCCCTCATCCAACCTTCCGTGTTGCATGTGCATGCCTGAGGAGATGGCCTCAGGAAAGTGATGAGCCCCCAGGAGCTGCCTTCTGCTTAGCAGCAGCTTGGGCAGTGAAAAGAAACTGGATCCAGTTGCGTCTGCAGAGGGAATTTGGTGCTTGGAGGATGACTGCCTGTTTTCTGCTTGGGAAGTGCGCCGGGCTCACCCACGGGCTCTGGCAAGGAGCTCCACGGGAGCCGCAAGTTCAGGGAAGGGGGTCAGCGCTTTGGTTTCGCGTCTCGTTGGAAACATGGCACGCGCCCCTCGTCCCTCCCCCGGGCGGCATTTCATTTCGGGCAGGCTTGGGGGAAGAGCGTGGCCCCTTCCAGGCCAGCTCCGCTCCTCCGGCAGCACTGCGGCTTCTCCGTGGAGGTCGGCTGCCCGGGAAGCGGCAAGGAGGCCAAATCTCTGTAGGAGCTGCCGAGAGCTCCGCGGGAGATGGCAAGACAGGCTCGCGGGCAGAAAGCGACTTGCTGACAATGCTCAGCTAAGGGATTTTAAGGGATTTTATTTTTTTTCCCCTCCCCAGCTCCAAGAACAGCTCCTGTTCTTTGCACCCCCAAAGCTCCTGGCGCAATAAAAGGGACAGAGCCCAAAGATAGAGCTGAGTCCTTGCACGAGCCGAGCTGTGATGGGCGAGAACGGAGCTTGCTCGGCTTCAATGGCCACGGTGAGCAACGTGGCCAGAGCATGGGCTGTCTTCTCCATGCACCTCCAGCTTCTCCTATATAATCCATGAGTGCTGGGGGTCCGTGCTATATAAAAAAGTGATGCCTTAGCCCTCCCAACCAGCGGGCCATATGGAAATCTGGAGCGAGCCCAAAGCAGTGCTGCATACAGCATCTGTCAGAGGACTCCTGTAGCAGGCCAGGAGCAGGAAGGCCATCTAGGAGAGCAATTCATCAGGCTCCAAGCTTGCTCCTTCGCCCAATCAAAAGACCTTTGAAAAGGAGCCTGTGCTGTTTTAGCCACCCATCGATGGTCAAAACCTTTAAAATGTCATATGCTGAAAACTCAAGCTGCTGCCTTGCTGGGGATGGGGAGCTTTATGATAAATATTTCATGATTGTTTTCTAAACTTTGGGCTTAAGCTCGAATGTAGCATGAGCATGAGATATTAGTGTTTGCCTTTCCCGGTTCCATCCAGGATCCAGTCGGGACCTCTCTGAGCCTCTCAATTTCTCCTGTTACAGTTTTTAACCAGCCTGGATTTCACATGAGTGATTTCAGTGCAGAACTAGCCAAGAAGTAGCATTATAACTTCTACAATTAGACTAAACTTTTCATTATTATTCATAAATAGAAAAATTTCCATAGGTACTTTTTTTTTTTTTGATTAATATCCTCAAATTCAGGTAATAACATCCCCTGAAAATCAAAACCTGCATAGAACTTTTACTTTTTTTTGCCTTTTTAGTTTCTGAGAATTCCCAGGAAATCCAATAATTCAAATTAAAAGAAAAAAAAATCCACAAAGATGTTTGCTGACAAAGCCATTTATCTCCGAGCGAATGAAACCTGACCTACCCTAGCTTTACGTGAAAGCAGCCTTTGACTCCATAATGAAGACTAAAAGGGCTTTTGTTTAAAGAGCTACTTGCAAAGTGGTCTAGAAGGCTCATGTATCAGTGGATTGGCCTCAGAATCACTGCACCGCCTTTGGAGCTGAGGTGGGTCTCGGAGTGCAAATTTGCTGTCCCCATCTCTGGTGGGTTGGGACGGATCCTTCCCTCGTCTGCATGACGGGTGTTTCTCCATGTCCCGTTTTTTGCTGTTTCTTCTCCAGAAGTGTAGACAAAACAAAGCAGGTGGGACCTGACCCAACAAATGAGATCACTGCCCTCCTCCGGGCTGGAGAACGGCGTGGAGAGACTTCCCCTCTCGTGTCAGCCGGGTCCTTCTGCTTCTGTCGTCTCCAACATCTGGCGTGCAGCTACAGAGATGTCCGAGCATTCAAGTCACAGGTCTCTTCTTCAAAGCTGTTTAAGAGCCACTCAGCCAGCGAAGCTCAAGCCTTGGGTACAGCCTGTAACGCACACATGACATGCTCTCCAGGCCGTTGGAGTAGCACTGACGACATGCACCGTGCCGCCAGGATGAGGAGGGGAGCAAGGAAGAAAACTTGCGTGTCCCCTGCAGTCAGGCCATGGATGAAGTCCTGTCCCAAGGACTGTGTTTCGAAATACCAGATCCCTGCAGGCGAGGAGGAAATCTTGGACCAGAGCACCCGGGGGTTCAGCCAGACCAGGATGCGCCTAAGAGCCAACTTGAGACACCCTCAGTTGCATCCAAGCTGATCTCTGGTGGCAGAAAGGGGCTAAAGAGGTCTGGATGGCATGGGTCAGGACACCAACCCATCCTGGGACCTGCACCGTATCCAGATATACAGCCCTAGGAGGGAGAAGATTCAGGCAATAAGACAGGTAATTGCTCAGGCCAGTTGGGACCACTGTATGGGCCCAAAACTTCCTACCCTCTCTTGAGATAGAAGGAAATCAGCAAGTTCAGAGTGCTGATGCTGTGTCCTGGCATCAGTACTGCCCAGGAGTCACCAAGACAGTGGGGCGCGGTGGGGATGAGGACACCACGAGGCTCTGCGAAGGCCTGTGAATAGCAAGGTGTGTGTCAGCCTCTACAGCACCGAGGAGCTTTGGCAGGATCTCTGCTCCTGACAGCTTTAAACACAGCACAAAGAAAAGACTGTTTTTAGAAAAAAAAAAAAAAAAAAAGTTCTTATTTTAAAAAAAGCAAGAAGAAAAAAAATCTTCACATTTAAAACTCTTTTTATTGCCCTCATTGCTTAAGATAGCGTTACCATAAATCGACTCGACCATAACATTATTTGGAAACCAAAAGGATTACCACATCTATTAGAATATTTAAACCATATGTCTGGGGTTCAGAGCTCCCAGTCCCACAGTGCGTGCACGTACTGGCCAACAAAGCTTCTGCTCCTGTTGGCAGGGAGCTGATAGCTTTGCACAGAGGGGAGGTCTGTCTCTCTGCATTGATGTGGCAAATTGGGCATTTCTTTGTTCTTTTATGGCAGCATTTAGCCAAGGACCACGAGGTAATTTATCAATAGCATGAAAACCTCTCAACCCTAGCGCCTCATTGCCAGTAGCAGCATGAGGCCTGCTCTGTCCCACAAGGTGAGTGACTCCACGTTGAGAGAGGAGGGATGGAGCGAGATCAGAGACGTCCGCTTGGTTCCTGGGGGCTCCCAAGAGGACCCGAGGAGGGCCCGTCCCTGATGTCAGCCTTTAGGAGTCCAAGTTGTGGCCAGAGTGACTAGCCCCAAGGGGACACCAAACTGGAGATGAGTGGAAAGCAGATAGAGGAGTCTTGGTTTTCACCTCTCAGTGCAAGGTCCCCATGGGTGACATCCCTGTTGCTCTAGCACAGCAAGTCCTCACTGCTCCCCAGAGCCATGGGATGTGGCACTGGGTCACCCTTGCCATAGATCTATCAAGGGCTCGCTGCATTTCAGTGCTCTAAGACGTTGGGCTGCCCTGATCCCTCTAGGTTGATGTGTACCAGGACCTCTCCAGCACCATTACGGGCTCTTTATGCATTGCCCAGGATGGTGGTGGAATCCTCTGCTCCAGTCACTATCAGGCTCTAAAAGCTAGCGACCGTCCCCAAAGTGCCTCAGTGTCCCCCTCTGAAAATCCAGCCTCTGGTTTGCTGTGGGCTTCAGGTGCTGAGAACTTCAGTTTAACTTGGATACAGTCAGCAGCTGAATGGGGACATGTCAAGATCCTCTCCAAGAGCCAACCACAAGGATGGTTCTCAGGAGGCAGTCCGTATCTTCAGCATCTCTTCCCACCCACAGCTGTGGGTGCCGTTGTGAAGCTACAGATCCACCCAACCACTTCTTGCCTCTGCAGGAGGGGGACACGTAGGCCAGGGCAGTTCTGCCCAACTGCTGTGTTCCCGTGGAGTTTGGGACCCAACAGGAGGATATGAAGGACAGCTCCTTCGTAAAGAGGAGCCTAAGAGCAAATCTTGGAGCTTCCCCTAGCCTGTGCAGGGAGGTGGGCAGGCATGGCTGCATTGATCTATACTTCATAGCCTTCTATGTTTATTTAGACATCTTTTTTTTTTATATATTATTTAGCCATCTTGTCTGAGACTGACTTACTGAAAAATTTACTTCAAAGACAAATGTGTTTTCCTGTAGCAGAATTGTTTCTAAACTGCATCATTTCCCAGGCTCATTTTAGGCTGTGGCCACACAAACACCTTGAGGCAGAGGTGAGAGACATCACGGATGGAGAACCTGCAGCAGGGTGAGAGCGACTCTGCCTTGCTGGGTTCATCGTGGCACCTTGGCACGGAGTCCGATCCAGCTGGGAACAACACGTGAGCATCAAAGAGCAGGTAGGCAAATGGGGAGAGCATGAAGCAATAGGTGAGGTGGGTTCTATTCAGCTCTAAAAGTTAAACCACCATCTAAATGAGATGAGTTTGGCATTTCCCTCCTTAAGGTCCTGCTGCAATTCTTTATGACCTTGCCATTTTCCAGCTCTCTGGTATGAACTTTTTCATGTCAAGCGTCTAGCCAGCCCTGCATTTTTTCTGGTCAAGTTTCATCAAAAGTGGTGTTGCTATTTCTGAAAACTGAACTCGCTAAAAATAAGCTGTCTTGCACACAAGGGAAAGAAAGATCTTGTAAATGGTTCCCTGAGGAATTCCAGCACCCAAATGCTTAAGAGGAAGGACCTGAAGACAGGTTTCATCCTACGAAGACAGGTTCACCCTATTCATCCTAAGAAGGTATTCTTTGTTAATCTATTTGGCTACGAATCTATCTGGCTACTAGGATGGCCAAGTTATAAATGTCCTTTCAATCTGCTTTAAGCAGATGTACTGCAAGCAGAGCACTGCAGAGCAGGGCCACGGGGGCTTGTTCAGGGTATCCCCAGCTTTTGGGCCTCTGGAGAGGAGAAATCCGCATGTGCTACCAGCATTCCTGCTGCTCCTGGGGATGAGCAGATTAGGGGAGAGCAGCTACGCCCAAAGATAAACAGAGATAGAGAGAAATAGAGGAGGTGAGGAGTATGGTTTGGAAAAGAAAATCAAAGATTTGAAGGAACCCTAGAGTTGTTTAGGTAGGGAAAAATAAAAGCAAGATCTTCACTTGCAGAGAGAGAGTTCTGCAGGACACTGGGAAGAAGAGGGGCTGTAACGCCCTGGGTCTGAAGCCTGGAGAAACACAGGAGTCTCCATCAGGAGAGGGTATGAGCCCAGGCTAGGTGGCTGCGTGTGAAATCACCACTTTTGCTCAGTTTCCAGCAATTTTCCCTATAACCTGCTGTGAGCTGCATAATCAGAGGTCTGGGAATAGATAGGAATGTCACAGGGAATGTCATTCAGGAAAAACAGACCTGTCTCATGGGGTGAGTGATCCCATACGTTTGACCTACCTGCTGTCTTAGCACCTTTCTAGTACCTCCCTGGATGTCTTGGATACCTCCCTCAGGTGTCTTGGATACACTCCACGGAAATCTGTCCTGGGGCTCACATCTCTGCTGTACCTGGTAGATGGTAACTGGCTGGGCCATCTCAGCTCCATTTGCTGTACCAAGTAGGATGTTTTTCCATGCTCTTTGAGGTGGAGGGGAGAGGGGAGGTCTTTCCTCCTATGAACATACAAGCCTTTTGCCAGGGCTCCCTCCAGCCTGGCAAGCAAAGAGAAGATGTCCTGCTGGGGTTGAAACACTCCGGCAGGCTGAGCTGGAGGGGTTTGGCCACCTGGATGTCCATCAGGGCCGGGGTTCACAGCGACAGCAGCCAGGTTTGTGCATTAACTTGTTCTAGTTAATGCTAGGGAGGAAAAGCTGGCAGGAGAAGCCAGGGCTGCAGCAGCGGGGCAGCAAGGTTTTGCAGTTCAGCTCCAGTGTCTCGCTTTTGCCTCATTTGCAATGGAAGGGCTCCCTCTGGTGCAACCACGAATCCTCTCTGCCTTTTCCTCTTTTCTTTTTTTTTCTTTTTTTTTTTGTTTTTGTTTTTGTTTTTGTTTTTGTTTTTGTTTTTGTTTTTGTTTTTGTTTTATTCTGCTATCTCTCCATAAAGAATATTTTGCTGCCACATTTCTGCTCTGGATGGGAGGACAAGGCCCACTCTTACGTATTCTTCAGAGCCAAGAAAACCCAATTCCTTGACTTGCACCCACCACTGAAATATCTGCCCGTTCATGGCATCATCAAGAGACAGAAATCTGAGGGAATCTGCCCTGGTAGGAAGGAGAAGGTGGCTGCAGCACATGCCATCCCCACAGAGTTGAGGGCCAAACCTGTGACGTGAAACTGCTCAGTTAATTGTGGTCATGGGCATCAATGGGACCTTTCTGGGAAGTGAGACAGAGCAATCAGGATGGGAAGGGAGCAGAGACCTGTCTCACGTCATGCCAAAAGGCAAACAAGGATTGAGATAAGCTCTTTATCATGAGATATCCTTCTCCGCTTGGGAAATGCCCTGGTGTCTGGATGTGAAGGCCAGGACTCCTCTTTGCCCATGCCTGAGTCCTGCTGCTTATGGAGCAGGACATCTTCCCCCTAGGTAGAACGGGGGAAAAGTGCTGGGAATGGGGCATGTTGCAGAGCTGCGTCATTAGCTGGCAAAGGGTTCAGAGCCTGACAAAACACCTAGGGACTGTGCATCTGGTCAAGCTTATCCCTGTAGGCATCCCGAGACCTCTGTCCAGAGGAGGCTCCTGCATGAGGGACTTCATGCAGTGTTTCCAGCTCCAGGATCTTTGCAGGCTGGAGAGACAAGAGAAGGAGAGATCTGCACCCTTTGCTCTCCTGGGCTTTGCAGAAGGTCATCAGATAGCTGTGCCCTGAAGAACCCACCGTGTTGCAAGGGCGAAGAGTAGGTCCCAGAGCTGCTAGCCTGATCACTGCTGCTCCTCACCAGCATCCAAGCCAGACGCTGCTCTCCCAAAACTCATCCCACGAGCTGACGATGTTCCCACCACCTCCATCCTCACGTTCCTGCTGCTTCCATGGCCCAAGGTGGAGAATATCGGTGCCGGGCAAAACAAGCCCTTGTGAAATAGCCGAGAGCAGGGCCCGCGAGGCGACAGGGATCAAAGGTGCGCTGTAATATCGCAGCTGTTGTTACGGATGGGTTGCAGATGTGGAGGGGCACTGCTCCGACCAAGGCTAATTCATCTTGTGCTCGCAGAGCTGATCTGGCAAGGGAGGATTTGAAAGTTCCCACATGATTTTTTTGTTTGTTTCATCTTTTTTTTTTTTTTTTTAATTAAGTTTCTCCTGATTGCAAAACCAAATGTAAAAACCTGCAAGTCCGGATCACTCTGGGGACTGGAGCACTCAGAAAGTTCCTGACAAAATTATAACATGTGTTTTATTTTTGCACTGTGGAAATGTTCTGGCTGAGAATGAGTTGCATGCATTAATTATGGCCATCGATGGCACCATGGTTTAAAAAGCCAGGAATGCAAGAATTGCCATTAATTTCATTGGAACTTAGCAATGAATTCTGAGGCAGAGCACACTGTTCTTGAACCACAAGAGGAAGAAATCCCAAATAACCTCAAATAAAATTTGATAAATTATTTAGTAGTTTTATTATTTAGTGGTCTACATATGTTGGCCAGCCAGCCCCCATGCAGAAGTGAACTTCCTGGTCACTGTGCTGTGGAAGGACGAGGAAGCAGATCTCCATGCTCAGCGCACTGCATCCTCACCCCATGTCTTCTTGTCTTCTCCGTGTCTGTGGTTGACATCCCCTTCATTTCTAACCTCAACAGAAAGACTAGTGCTTGGCTGGCCATGGTGCAAGAAACTTGATGTCATCTCTCCAAACTTCTATGGGAAGGGGCTGCTCAGGGAGACCTGAATGGGCTTCTGTTGTTTGCTGGCCAAGGGGAGAACTCCAGTTTCCCTGGAGCTGCCAAATCCACACCCAAATGCAGTGGAAAATAGCAGCACTGAAAAGACCTAAATGTCCCTCCAGCTTCTGAAGCTCCTTGGCAGCATCCAGCCATCTCAGCATCCTTCCTGGGGAAATGGCCTTTATGTTCCAGCCATGCATCTCCTCATTTGCAAGGAATATTCCTTTTCTTTTCTTTTCTTTTCTTTTCTTTTCTTTTCTTTTCTTTTCTTTTCTTTTCTTTTCTTTTCTTTTCTTTTCTTTTCTTTTCTTTTCTTTT
>VZSG01000646.1:283383-304646 GCA_013398315.1 Nothoprocta pentlandii
CAGGGAATGCAAACAAAGTCTCTATAGAGGTGAGTGACATATTGCACTCTGGCTCTGATATTCCTTTGATTTCCTTTAATAATGGAAAGCTGAAAAGGGATGGCCACCCCCAAAGATACCGTGAAATGTTCTGAAGGTCAGTATGGTGTAGATAGTGGAATAAGATCTGAATTAAAGCCAATATGGAAGTGGCCAAAGAAAGAAATATAGAGAGAGAGATAAAGAAAGAAAAAGAGAATGAGAAAGATGCAGAAAGAGGATGAGAGAGAGAATGAAAGAGCAAAAAAGAAAAAAGAAAAAGAAAAAAGAAAGAAACAGAAAGAGAAAGAGAAAGAAAAGATGAGAAAGAGAATGGAAAACAAAGACAAAAATAAATAAAAGAAAGAGAAACAAAACATAGAAAAGAAATTGGTAGCAAAAAAAGGAAAGAAGGAAAAAAAAAGAACAGTTTTTAATTGGAAACAGGCCTGGAAGGAGAAGTTCTAATGAGTTTACAAGAAAGCTCAAAAAAAAAAAAGAGAGGGATTTTACATGCAATTTTTAGATGTTCAGAAGCAATACACGTAACTTGTGGGATCTCACCTGGCATCAGGTTGGGAGTTAAAGGCCTCGGAGCCGTACCGAGGAGCTCATAACTGCAAGGCAAGCAGCTCCGGGATCGGTTGCCTTCTTTCCTACAGAAACGGGAAACAAGTTGGCATGGGGCTCCCAAGCCAAGGGTTTGACACGACCACTGCATAAGTCCATGGAAGGGTGCGTTTTTTTTCCCTTTTCTCCAGGAAATCCTGCAGTGATGCTGGTGATGCTGAAGGACAAGATACAGATGGATTGCCTTTTCTCCTCCTGTTCCACAGGGCAAAAGGGCTGTTTCAGATGATCCATGCATGGCTTTTAATATCTTCCTTGAATCCTTTAATGTCCTTCTTTGATGAGGAAGCAGAAGGCTCTACCAAGGTAATGATTAAATAGGAGTGGGGACAGGATGAGGGAGGCAAAGTCCATGGTAGAAGTTCCATGAAGATGTCTTATGCAGCCCCCATTTTCTTGCACGTGAACCTCAGAGCTCTACCTGGCAGGCTGAGCCTCAGAAATGTTCTCGTATCTTAATAGCTTAATAGCTTAAAATCTTGGTCTTTTGTATGCCCAAGAAGAAGATACTTTTGCACGCACATCCACCAAGACAACGATGTGCAGACTCCAGGCTTTGCAAAGCAGGGAAGAGATAACGGAGAAGCAGGTGACTTTTTGCAGGGGAAGCTCATGGCAGGAAAAAAATAAAAAAAGAATATAAAAGAATATGAGTTTTCTGAACACCGCCTCCTCCTCTTCAAAGCCTGTTGTGATTCACTTTTTGTGAGAGCCCCCAAAGAAATGAAGGGATTTGACCAAAATCTTACAGGAAGTCAGTAGGAAAAAGTGAAAAGCTTTGTGGAGTCTCGCATTTTGCAATTATTCCTTTCTGAAAGTAGCAAAGACAGATGATTCCCTCCCTGGTTTTCAGGGATCTAGTAGGAAATCCCTGCGTGTTTGGAGACACGAGCTTGGAGAGGTCTAAGCTCACTGAGAATACTGAATACCAGTGCACTAAGGTATCTGGGGCTGCTGCACGCATAAAGGAGGTTATCTTGGTGGTTTTCAGACCTTGATTCACGTGTTGAAACTGAGCCAAACCGAGGTTAGGGCGTACCCATCTCCTTAGACATGCTGGGTTCTGCATCCAGACGGGGCGGTGTTACTGGTATGATGCACGCTGGCTGGCCGTCATATGCAGGCCACCCAAAGAATGGCTCTATTTCATCCAGTTCCTGAGTGCTTAGGATTTATCTGACCTAAATACTCAGCTTCGTAAACAAAAAAATAATTATCAAAAAGAAGAAAACCCCAAATATTGGATCTTGAAGCTGGGGGAGAACCCTGCGGTATTTCAGTGATGTGCACCTGGAGTCATCTTCCAACACAACCCTCCCCACCAGCGGAGACCACGGGATTGTTAACCTTTCTAAGGCAGCTGGTAGCCTCTTTGGAGAACTTGCGCTCTGCTGCAGCATGTCACCCAGGAGGGCTTCCAGCTGGAGCAGGCACAGGATGCAGAACCCTCCACGGTTCCTAGCATGTTATGTTCAAATGGCTAATTGGTCTCGCTATTGGGAAAATGAAAAGTGCTTTATTTCTACACCAAATTTGCGGTGGGTACTTATTACCAGACTGATCTACCGTGGTGTGTTTCTTTTTTATTTATCTGTTTCACACTAGCTTCAAGAAACTTCATCTGGGTTGGGGCCCCACTGTGGTAGGCAGACTATAAATCCATCTATCCAGTTACTTAAAGCAATTGTTAACCACCCACCAGCCTGGATGGAAATTTGATGACCTGCTCCCTCACACCTGTGAAATTCCTCTGGCTTCAGAGCTCTTCATCCTGATTTAGACCAGCCGCAGGGACATCAGCTCCAAGCGAGGAACATCTAAATCTTCAGTGCTTATATACAACCCCACCAAGTTTATCAGCCGTGAAGGGGCGTGCCGAACTTTCCCTTGCCTTGAACGGAAGGGGAGAAGGAGGAGGAGGAAAAATGAAAGTTGGGTCACTGCACAAAGCCGTCGTTCCTCCACACTTATCAGATTTGCTTCATATATTTCATTTATGCCTTCTTTTTTTCTTGACCAAAGGAAGCCCTGGAAGCCTTGTTTTCCTTTATGCCGTGGTAACTCAGACTCGGTGAGACGTGGGACTGACCACAGGCACATCTGAGCATAATTCACTAAAAATTCCAGTAAATGTTTTTCTAGTATGAAACTAATAGTAAGTAAGCAAACCCACCTCCCCCCCGGGAGCAACTAACCTTGCCGTTACCCGAGAATATTCTGCTGAACTCCATCAGCTGCTCTGGCTCTCAAGTGGGACCTCTGGGCTTTGCCTTGTTCTGTTTATTGTTGATGCTTGAGGGGTGGTTTTTTTTTTTGGATCCCTCCCTAGGAGAGCCCATGGACAATCTCCTTGGCATGGGGACAAACTTGCAGCCCTGGGGAGCTACGGCTTCTTGTTGGGAGTCCTGAGAGAAGCCACCTGCTCTGCCCATGGACCTCCTGCCTCCGTGGCTTTGGGGTGGACCTTGTGTGTCAGGTTGGCGTCGATGGAAAACAACCACCCTTGCGGCAACTACCTTGTGTGTAGTTGAGGCCACGCAGTACTGAAGAGAAGGGAAGGGAAGAGAAACCAGCTGGAGTGCAGAAGGGAAGGTGTTAGAGGGATGGGATGAAATAAGGAAGGATGAGATATGGAGAAGACAGTGAATGCCATCAACCAGCAATAGACAAAAATCCATCCCCGTGTGATCTCCAGCCAGTCCTCACCTCTTCCCCCCTTAGGATTTTGGTGACTTTTCCTAATTACAGCAGTAAACTCTTTGCAGAAAACAGTCTGTAAGAGAATGCTGCACAGTGGGGTGAGAGGCCACCCCTCTTTTGTGGCTTTCTATTTAACCCAAATCCATGCAAGAATCATCAGGGGAATAATACAAGTATTTTGGCTATGGAACATGTGGGTCAATGCTCTATGTGTTGGTAGCAGAAGGCTTCGGCCTCTCTCCTCTCCATGGGGAGCATGCATGCAGGTAATCCTGACCTGGATAGATGCAACACAACGCTCTGTGGGAGCCATGGAAGGTCCAGCATTGACAGTGTTATCTTTAGTTGGGTTTTCCAATGCCAAGTTTGTCTCAGACCGATATCATCTCAGGCAGCTACTGAATGGAGAGTGAACCACAGCTAGGGACAGTTAAACCCATGTCATGGATCCAATGGGGTAAGAGTCTGGTCCACATGCTAATGAAGCCGATTAATTTTTTTCAGCACTTTGTATGGTGCTGTGATAGCATCTTTATTACCTGTGGGCATGAAGAATTCACTAGAGATCTTCCTTTGTGTTTCAGTCAGTTATCTAAATGTGGTGTTTGATGCCTTTGGGGTGGTGTGAGGTGCCTGGGACACACAGATGGAGCTGGTAATGGAGCACAAGGGCATGAGACAGCAGCTGGTGAGATACTCTAAGGCTTTGGAGGCAGCACGAGGAGCCCCGTTCATGGGCAATCACAGTGGACAAGCCCATCACTCATTTCTTTCACAGGCAGGATATGGGGCATGGAGATTAGGAAGGGACATCACATGTTCTGACATTGTCATGGATCATTATAGGAGATATTATTGCAATTCTGTGGTAGAGGAACCAAGGCAATGAGATACTGAGGAACCTACCCAGGCTGGAAGAAGTCCTGAGCAGAGCTGGCTTTGGGTGCAGATCCTCATCTTTCCAGAGCAGGCCATGCAAGACCTGTCCATTCAGTTCCAGCACAGGCTGACACAAAGCAGGAACCATCTGCCTTTCCAGCAGCTTTTTGGCAGAAAAGAAGGACTCAGCCTACATCCCTTCTGCCTTGAAAGATAGGGATCCGTGAAGAACCAGGCCTTGCTTCTGATGGGGGGACGTTGTTCAGATGGAGTCATTTTGTAAGGTACACATGGAGAGGCAATTTTGAATGAGATGTCTTTTCTCCTGTGATTAAAAATGAATGACAGTAGCATTATCAAAGGGCTCTCAGGCACTCAGAAAGGCTCAAGCCCTGTTGAAGCTTTCAGGAAATTGCTTCTTCTCTGTTTAACCAAACTAAAATTCCACACAGTGGAACAACTGGCTCTGGGGGCATCCGGTGGTCTAACGCTGTAGAGCTTTCAAAATCTTTGACAAAATATGGTTCATTGGTAGCTTATTCCCCTGTTTTCCCTCTTCACCCACTGCAAAAGCATCTTATTTTTCTTATTTTCCAATGCATCTGGACAAGGGAATTAGTGCAAATCCTTTCTGCAAGGATTTAGTAACCAGGGTCATCTCGTTATCACACAAAATTAATTGAGAAATAGCTTCCTCTGTGAGGCTGTTGCCCTCCTGAGTTTGGTTAGTGAGTGAGTCACTTCAGAGGAAGGATGTAGGTCCTTCCCTTTGGAAGTGTGAAACGGAGCCCAGAGCATCGTCTCTGGTACCCCTGCACTTTGCAGCTGCAGTCTTAACATCAGGGGTACAGCTAAAAGCCATGTTTCTATTAACTTTTTCCAAATTTTTAAGTGGCTGTCATTTTATTGACTTCATATTGAGCCTATTTCTCACTGTTAGTTCGGAGAATTTTTATCCAAAGCCTTCTTTGAAATGTTTAATTTCACATTACAGATTCTGATTTTTTTTTTAATTTCAAATCCAAGGTTTCAACATGGAAATATAGGAAAATATGGAAATACTTTAGATTTAAAATTCTTGAAAAATCAAGATTCTTTCCTTCATTAGGTTTATTCTTCGGAGAAAAGGGGAAATGTTCATTTTTCCCCTACACCTCACCAGAAAAGATAAATACTTGCTGAGAAAGTTGAGCTTAGTCTATGTGACACCTTGGTCAAAGTGTTCAGCTTTGCCCAGCGAGGCAGGTCTGTCCTCGGAGCTGGAAACCCGCTGTTCCACCAGGCCACATGTCCCCTCCTGGTCCTCGTGCTGGTGCCTCTTCTGCCCCATCACCGCACAGTGGCAGCAGCCACCAAGCTCTCCGTGCAACCTCCCATCCCACGTTGTCAGAGCACGAGGAGGGCATGGAGATGTTTGCCAACCCAGGTCCATTCTATCAAGCTGTCGTCATGGGGTTGCTGGCAAGCACGGCTTTTGACAATTATAATTAATGAAATTAAGAAATAGTTACCTTCACTCAAGAAAGAAAAGAGAGAAAACAGCATTATTGGCATTTCTCTTAGGTCAAGGACAAAAGCCTTAATTAAGAAGCATCAGAATGAGATTATTACAATCAAGTACAGTTATCTTTATCTGTTACAGAAACTAATTTCAAAATTCTCTATCAATAACTGGGAACTGACTGAGTTGCTGTATGAATACAATGAAAAAAAAAGATGGGCTTCTGCATCAGAGAGCTTCAAATAAGAGTGACAAGTGAAAGGGAAGAAAGAGAAGGAGAGGAGGAGCTGTGGTCGTGGAAGGGTCAGGCATCAGAGGAAAGAGTGGTGGGAGAAAGGCAAGAGGAAAGAGGCTGAAGGGTGGGCAGAATTCAGGAAAATTGAGGTTAAAAAAAAGAGCCTACATAGTGCTCAAATCAACAGCCTTCAGCACGAGGAGAGGAGAGGAGAGGAGAGGAGAGGAGAGGAGAGGGAGAGGAGAGAAGGGCGGAGGGGGAGGAGGGGAGATGAGGGAAGAAGGGAGGAGGGAGGGAAAGAGAGGGGGGGAGGAAGGAGAGGAGAGGAGAGGAGAGGAGAGGAGAGGAGAGGAGAGGGAGAGGAGAGGAGACTTTGATGCAAATGTTGACAGGCTTCATTAGTTTATTATAATTCTGCAAGTGGGAAGTAGCATGATGAGTTTTAGTTCCTTTTGCCAAAGGAAGATGCAGCCAGCAACACCTACAGCTTGTTCCCTCCTGCCCCTGAATCTCCAGCTTGTGCCCCAAGTTCAACCGCATTGCTAGAAGGGTGAAGGCTCCAAGACAGCTGTGTTCTGGAAAAATGCCTTGAGAAGATCAGTAGAGGAGAGACAAATGACAGTCCCTGTGAGGAAATGATGCGTGATGGTTTGGAGCATCCTGATGGCCACCTGGCAGGACTGTGCTGCCCACCGTCAGCACATCCATACTCACAGCCCATCCTCACCACAGCTCTGGCCTCTTACCTGGTGTAGGAGTCAGCAGCATCACTTGGAGATGAGAGGAACCAGTTTTTGTGGTGGACACAGTGGGAATTATTTGGAAGACACAGGACACACATGCAAAGGTACCAGGCTCTGCCACTGCTCAGCTGCTCCTGGGACAGAGCAAGAGATGAGTTTTCTCCAGGTTCAATCCTGGGAAATTATAGATAAATCTAGCCAAATTATGCCCAACGCACTGAAGGTCCTTTCTGGTGTTTGGGCAGGGAGCAGGAAGGCTGTTTCACTCTGGGACCGCTCTCAAGGAGCTCCTTCGTCCCTCTTGTAGCCTTCCATGCACTTGCTTAATCACCGGCGTCTGGTTTACATTGTCACACACCAGCAGCAGACCATGCTGGAGAGGGTTTGTGTGCATGTGCGTTTGCACATGCACGTTGTTTTTCTGTTCTGGAGGAGCAAAAGATTAGAGTAACTGTTTATTTGAAAAGCAAAATCTTGGATTAAAAAATGGTCAGAAGGCAAAAGTAACTCCAGCTTCCACATTTTGCTGTTCTGGTGAGACGCTCTCCAGGTCAGGACATTGCACATTAGCTCCTCAGCCATTGGTGTATTTGAGATGAGATTTCTACAAGAACATTGTGAGATGTTCTTGTAGAACATCCAACCTCTCCCCCAGGCCTTCTTCATTGGGGTGTTCTTCTAGCACCCATCCAAATAGGGCAGAGGCTATTTCAGCCTGTTGGGCTTCTCCACGTGAAAGGAGAAAAAAAATCAATGACAAAAGGCAACCACAGCCCAGAAGCACCCAGAAATCTGAAGATTTTGGAAAGGGTCCTGAGGACAGGAGAAATCCCCCATAGCCTTGAGTCACTGGCCAAGAGTAGGAAAAGTCGCCAGACATATGAAGCCCACATGAGTGTCCGATGACGGCATGCACGCTCACTTAAACCAGATGCAGGCATCAAGGCAAAGAGGTATAAGGCCAAACATCCGGGAGCACATGGGGAGTGAACACATTTAACCTTGCCAAGCAAGGCAGACAGCAGCTCAAACTCTTACTGTTCACACTCCGTCAAAACTGGGATCAAGAACTGATCAAGATCCCTGAAGTCCTTGGTGCAGAGACAAGATGCAGAACTTGTCCATTGCTCTGTGGGGCGACAGGATGGGGTTCATGAGATGCCAGCAGCTTGAAAGGATGATGCAAGGAAAATGGGAGTCCCCTCAAATGTAAATCGGGACTCACCCAAGGTGACGGGGGGAGAAAATCAATGGCAGAGCTAGGAAGGTGGCTGCTCCTAAGACATCATCACTCTTGCTAATGGCATTGGACAATAGCTACTGGGGTAGGTGGGACATCTCCAGTGGGGATGACATCTGTACATAATGGGACTCAACCATCACCTTGTAGGAAAGCCCAGCTCCCTGCAGGCTGGAGTCACCTCTTCTTTCATAGCCAATTTTCTTTCCTTCTTTAGCTTTTTTTTTCCTATCCAAGGGATGAGAGCTGAAGCAGAGTAAGGAAGGAGAGGAAGAGGGAAGCAAGCTGACCTTTGTTATCCAAGAAAACGCATGTAAAAGGGGTTATTAACGAAGTTATAAATATCGAAATGAAAGCAAAAGTGTCACATCGCTGAACAATGGGGGCATTTATGGGATAAAGTTACCGCAAATTAAGGCCTGGCACAAGCTGACTTGGGATCATAATTTATAGCGTAGCCTAAATCCTGGCTCGCAGACAAGTGGGATAAAGTTGAGTTCATTGTGGAGGTTTCTATTTTTGTACCACGGGCAGGGCAAACCCAGCAAGCTGTGGAAGGAATGACTGGAGGGTCCTTGGGGGAGGCTCAGTCTGCTTGGTGATATTTGTTAAACCTATCTACAGCTTCGCTTGTTAAAAGGGAAGCCCCAGGTTGGACTGGGGCTGGATGACCTTCCTGGGCAGCTGGTACACCCAGGATCTGAGGAACAGTGAGTCCCTCCATGTATTGAGTTGGATTTTGCTGTACATTCAGCAGCAATGAGCTTATCTGTGCCGTTGGCTGCTTCACCTGGGCACATTCCTGGTCACGCACTCCACAAAAGCGAGGTTGGAAATGGGGCTGCAGGCTCAGCTCAACAGAGCATTGCAAGGACAAGAAATTGGTGTTTCAGATGGAAATTCAGACCAAGTTCTATAGCTCGGGAAGAGTTGTTCTGGGTGATCGTTTAGCAAACACAAGAGCAGAGGAACTAAATGACCAAAACTCCTCCAGGTGCCCCTATTTCTGGTGCCGAGACGATGCAGGGAGTGAAGGAGGAAGCACGCTTGTGCAGATTGGTCCCCATCATGCTTGATGCTCTGCAAAAGCTCTTTGAGGAGGAGGACTTAGTCTATATTTGAGGCAAAAGGTTTCAACAAGGACCACAAAACGCATGGAGAAACAGCAAGGGTTCTCCAGCCTGCAGGAATAGCAGTGGTTGAGTGGCCCACACATTTTCCCAGGCAACACAAAGTCTGCAAAAGGATTTCAGGGAATAAACTAGGAGAATTTATGGAGATCTAGGTCTAAAACAGCTCTTGCCTGGAAACTATTCCTGCCTCAGTTTCCCCTACCTGTGACAATACAGAAGAGGCAAGTAATACATTGAGTCTTCTAAGATGCTTTAGGACACAGACGTAATAAGTTTGCCATCATAATTCCAAGTTATTGCCTTTACTATCCAGGATAAATATGAGCAAAGACTTTTATATTATAGAAACCATAAAGCACTAATAAGAGCAATTTTGTGGCTTTGCTTTTATTTTTTATAATGAAAAGGTAAAATCTTAACACAGCCAGATGTATATGTGCAGTGATTTTATTTAGCTTAAAATCAAGACCGATTTAAGCATGGCTACTTGCCAGGGGTATTAAAAAACATTAAAATCAAGCTCAGCTACTGAGTTCTAAAAATAGTATTTACTGATAAATTTTAAATTTATTACTAAGCTCTTTGGGGCTGTTTCTAGGACATTTTCTGCCTCAGGCCGAGGTGTCGGGGTTGTCCAGGTGAGCAAGTTACGGGCTATTAAAGCGACGTCCCATGGTGGAGCTTTCCAGCATGCGTGGTCTGCACGGCACGTTCAAATGAGCCTGCTCCAATGGAGATTCCCAAAGCTGCTGAGGTTGTGGGGTGAAATTTCACCCCATTCCAGCAGCAGAACCCGGGATAGGGTTTCCATGAGAAACACGTACCCGCAGGGATGGTGGGGGAAGAGGAGGGGGAGGAAAAGCGGACGGCATCTGGAAGCTGATGTCGTTGAGCAATTACGGTTTGTCAAACTTCAGGGTTGTCCACTGCAGAGTTAACGAGGCTGGAGGCTTTTCATGGGAGCTGGGCTTCTTAGGGCAACGCTGTCATCTCTCTTGGGGCAGGCTGGCTTAATCTGTTAAAATTATCCTCGTATAGTATTTATACAGCCTTGGAGAGGTCCTGGACAGAACTGGGTTGTATAAAAGAAGAACTAAGGAATCTCTGGTCAGGGCACAGGAAGAGAAAAGATAAGTTCCCTTTTGAAGACCTTCCTTCATTTGCTCTGTTAGCTTAATAATGATGTTCACTGTGACGATTTGGACAAAACATTCATCTAGCCCTGCAACCTCTTTCCTGCAGAGACCATGGCAGATTCAAGCAAAGGAAATCTAAGAACATGGCCTGCATTGCATAGGTCTTTCTCTGCTTACGTCCTCCAAGCACCTGGTCCTCAGCAGGTGGGGGAATTAAGAGCTTCCACCGAGACCAGGATCCAGTTGTCACCTCCATTAGCATTTGCTCGCTCCTCTTTGCCTCCACTTATACTGATGTTTGCCTCCCATGGCAATGTGCAGCAGATGTTCATTAATCATTGGATTAAAAGTACTGGCATGCGCTTGCCTCAGACCTGTTTGTCTCTCAATCCTCATACTGTGAAAATGAGCAAAAAAAATGTCCTGTGTTCTTTTTCTCCTTTCTATTCAAGGTTTATAAGACTACAGATATCACCGAGGAAATAGGCAAGGATTGACTGCTCATACATGGGGTTTTGGAGGTAGAATGAGGTACAAAGAAAACCTGAGGAGGTGGCCTTCCTTGCTTGGTAGAGCCAAGGCCTACAGTAGAGTTGTGAACCCCACAAGATTTTACAGTTTCAAGACAATTTCATGGTACAGAAATCTTGGGATTCCTTGGAATCTAGTAGAATATTCTGCAGAAATATTGCAGTTCATGGAAATGCTGCTGTATGTTCACCATGATACGGTGTTCTTCCCTGTTGAGGCTGTTCGTGTTTGGTCTGACCCAACACAGCTGCACTTCTCTCCTTGTATTCCCATTAATAGGATATGCTGGCAAGCCTGGCAAGTCACTGTGTCCTGTTCCCATGTGTCAGCTTAGAGCTACAACACTTCCCTGTCCAGCAATGCTGATTTACTGGAAAGAGTCCACAAAGCACCAATGACTCAAGGCTTGAGAAATACATCTTCCAGGGCCAGACTTAGTCCAGCCTCTTTAATTTAGCCATGTGGTAACTTTTCACCTACTTTGAGGACTCAATAAATGTCTGAATTAGCTGTCTGGCCACTGGTGTGTAGCCAGGGGGAGAAACCAGGAGCTGCAGAGAGCCAAAGGCTCAAGTGATATCTGGAGGTTTTGATAGCCACCGAGAGGGAAGAGGGACCACGAAGCCCACGCTGTGGTGGCACAGGGCTGGAGCTCGGTATGGTCACCTCCTGATCCCAAGTTTCCTGCAACCTGCAATCTCTTTCAAAACGATCACCCTCTTTCTTAAACCACTTTGGGGCATAAAGCAAGAGACTACATTTTGTTTTTGCCAACAAAAAGGTTCCAAGGAGAGTTCTACGACTTGAAAATGAAACCTTTTGTTTCAGGTAAATAAATAAATAAATGTCATGCTAAGTCCTCGTGTATATATATTGATATGTGTATATATATTGATTTTCCCTGAAAGCTGGAAAAAAAATCCTTGTTTTGAATGACTGCAAATCAAATTTCCTAATCCATCTCTGCTACCAGCTTTGCAGGTCAGTTGCTGAAAAGAAAAACTCATTATTCGTCTATCTCTGTGCACTATAAATCAACTCCACCACTTCTTAAACGTCATTTGAACCTTCTCGGATTGCATCAGAATTGGGTGTTTCCACGAATTCCTTCATCCAACCTGCATGCCAGGGCTGCTTCCCTGCGCTGCTCTTCCAGGCAGTTGGTTTTCCCTTCTTTTGCTTAATTTGAAAGCAGGGTCTTCTGAGTCAGGTTCCTGTACTGCCAGGGGCATGGAGACCCATTCTGATGATCAAGAGATGATCAAGAGCTACCCACAGTCTGCAGGGACGCCTGGAGCCAGACAGGATTTTAACTCAGACCCTCCAGGCCCTTTAGGCGTGAAGTCACCAGGTTCTGTCCTCACAGTGGGTGGTTCTGGCTGGAAAAGCCCGTGGATCACAGGGACGTGGAGTCACCCCTTCGTTCCAGGTGGTGGTTTGCGGTTTGTGTCACAAGAGCAACTCTAAAATGTGGGACTGATCGGCCACGCAGACCCAGCAAGGAGCGGTTACAAGGACCTCCGGGCCCATCCAGTTGGGGTTCCCCAGGGAGTTAAGTCAGCTTTCTGGCTCCCTCCCCCTGCCAATGTGATGGGAAGCATCTGAGAACCTGGCTCAGCAGCCTCTAAAGCTTCCCGCCTCGTAACTCTTGGACAGCTCTTGGACAAGGCGCAGCGTCCAGCCTATACATGTGGAGCGTGGTGTGAGTCACGGTGCCTGGGACACGTTTCTGCCCACGATGACACATTTCCCATGGTGGCATGCAGCCCCGTGCATAGTCCATTGACTTAGTCGCTCAAGAAAGTCTGCGTTAGCGCCGTCAGAGTCCAAAAACAACGTTCTGCTGTAAATGCCAAACTCTCCAGAAAGGGCAGAAATCATATGCAGATGAAATGTGAAGAGCACTGTGGTTAGATGGGAGATTCTTGGACATACCAGTCACTCTCCCCAAAAAAACATATTCAAGATGTTATTACAGTGGCAAACTGTGATTTTTTCTTCCCTTTTTTTTTTCTCTCTGTTCTCTTAACCTAGGCCACAGTACTGAAAAGTCCTGGCCTGAAAGCTTCCTGATGGCAGCACGATGGGAACAGAACACGCTCAATTTGACTGCAATGAGTGCATTGCTCCTGGATTAAGCAGGATTAAACTCTGTTTAACAGCAGGGTTAACCTCCTGTTTAGGAACGTTGAACCTGAACTCCAATTTTCTCCCACTACGTGTCAGAGAGGTGACGGCAGAGCCAAGAACTGGACCCAGCTCCCTTCAAGGCCAACCTGGTGCCTCTCTGATTTCGGATGAAGAACATCCTCCCAGGCTACACTCTTGAGTAGATGTCCCCTGTGCCTGGAGAAGATACTGAGAAGGAAAAGAGGAGACGGAGAGGGGAATTTGTGCCATTAGCCCATGCTATTAGTCCAGGTTGGTAGCCACCTACCTTGGGTCAGGGATGAGCCCTGGCATCGTGGCACATCCCAGGCTCATCATTCCAATGCCAGGAAGGGCTTGGCACTTCAGAAGCAGGTAAGCCCCACCAGCATGGACACACATACACAAAATAACCCTTTTCCCACCCATTGCACATGCAGACCCTGTCTGCATGGAGGAGCAGCAACGCAGGCAGCTCAGAATTGCTTCAACAGCAAGACCCCTTCCCCACGGCCCATGGGACACAATGCAAACAGAAGCCAGGCTCAAAAGGTAAAGAGTAAAATTGACTGAACAGGGGGCTGTGGAATATACGGCAACAAACGTTATTTGTTTACCTTCTCTGCCAATAAAATCCCAACTTGGAAATAATGAATGGAGCTTGCAAATTAGTCACTAGAAATCACTTAACTCGTAAAAAATTATTAGCCCAGAAACAGAGGTTTGGAGGGAGGGAAAAAAAAAAAAAAAAAGTGAAAAAAGCCAGAGGAACTCTTGTCTTTAGACAAATGCTTTTTACGCTGAAATTAATGGGGGTCATGTCAGGGCATGGAAACCATATAAAACAGAGCAGAAAGGGGAAAACTCTTACTGACGAAGCCAAGATGAAGTGAAGTTGGATGTGGATCAAGAAAGCATTAAAAGACTGTCAAGAAACCTGCCTTTTTTAGCCAAAAATCAAATTCCAGATAGAAGTACAGATAGAAAGAGGTTCTGGTTTTCTAAAGTCAAAATCCAGCTACAATATTCGATGATGGCTGCTATTCTGCAGGACTAAAACAGAGCTTCCTTGTTAAGCACAGCTTGCAGCTCTGGAGCTTTCTGTAAGCATTGCAAGAATGCTTCTATCAAAGATATTTTGAAGGAGGGATATATTATATTTAGAAGGATCTCACCGAAGAGTTCTGCTCCATGCAAAGGCCTGTCCCATCTCCATGTGCATCCAGAACTGCATTGCCCTCTGCAAACCACTATTAAATGGGAATATTGGACAGAAGCGCTTGGGAAAACTGCAGGGAGTCAAAACAGGGCCAAAATTATAGGAGAGAAGTCATGCGTCAGTGTTGACCATGCTGCATACACACACACACGTATATATTTATACTTATAAATATATATAAATATAAATATATACACACACACACACACATACCTCTATTATTTCTGCTGCTCCCTTCTAGCTTCCATCAGGAAAGCCTGAGAGTGGCAGCAGATCCAGTGGTTGCACTTGGTCTGTTCCAGCTGGGAAATTTGGGTGCTCCAGTCTCCTACCAAAAACTTAACTGAAAAAAAAAAATCAGGCATTAAGATGGTTCAGTGAAGACTCAATATTTGACTCTTTTCACTGAAAGGGTTTTTTTCCCCCTCACTGGTATTTTCTTTTCTTCTTATTTCTTTTTAGTCATTTCTTTTTTCTTTTTTTTCTTTTTCTCCTTTTCCAAAGGTCATGTTTGGGTCATGGGAAAAATACATAAATGTGGAAATTATCTCAAACCAGCTCCCAAGCAGGTTTACCCCATAGCTACTTTGCAGCAGGTATTTACGGAGCAGGGGGGAATGGCACCCAGGCTCAAAAATGGGGCAGATTCTCACCTGTGCCCAACTATCATTTTTCACAAGATATGACCTTTTAAGAGAAGGAAAAAAAAAAAAATCAAGCCTATATTACCATACACAACTAAACATGCAAAATGCCACATTTTGCTGGGCCTTTTGTATGAAATCTCCAGTACATGCAGAGCACTTTCTTTTTCTTTTTCCTTTTTCTTTTTTCCCTCTTTTTCATTTTTTCTTTTTTTCCTCTTTTTCTTTTTTCTTCTTTTTTCAAGGAGGGGAAGGAGAACAAAATTTCAAGCAGGCCTCCAAATCTTGCCTCTCCATGCAGTTGTTTTGAAACCTAAGTCCCCTGCACCAACCACTACCTACTGTACCACAGTCACAGCTGCCTTGTGGCCTTGATTAAATTAAAGCCAGGCTTTACCTTTCGTTTTCATCCTAAGCCCCTGCTGCAAACCTCCCGGCAATGCCCTTGGCCAACAGCTGCTAACGATGCTGCTAATGAACATCCATCAGGAAGGAATAAACAGAAGAAAAAGAAAAACAGCAGAGAGTTTGGGGTAGAGGGTGTCCTACCTGGTATTAAAGTTGTCTCTGCACCTCTGCAGATGTTATATTTTTATATATATTGTATATAAAGTACATATATAAAAAAATATATATATTTATTTATGTAGAATATATAAAATATATATTATTATATAAAACATATATATTATATATAGTCAAAACCTAAGCAAAGATGAAGGAAGGTCCTGTGATATAGAGCAATGGATCTGGGCCTCCACCATGCTGGGAATCTTAATTAATTACCTTGGGAACCTTAATTAATTAGCTCTCCAGAGCAGAGGCAAGCAGGGCCTCTGTTTTGGATAACAGGAACTGAAGCCTGATGAAAGCAAAGGTGAATTTCCTGATCAAGAAGGATCTGTCTCTAGCCCAACATTCCCTCTTCTGTTGTGTCCAAAATATCCATGTTGGGGCCATTTGGTCCCTATTTGATCCAGTAGAAAAGCAGCCCAGGTGGAAAAATGTCCGGCAGGAAGGAGAATGGAAAGCTCTAGATTCAGGAAGTCCTGGTACCTCCCTGTGACATTTAAGTCACCATGTCACAGAGCCCCAATCCAGGTCTATTCGCCTCTGGCTTTCTCATTGCCAGCCCACGTTGCTTAGTGTGTCCTGCAGATCTTAGTTCATCCAGCATGGGCAAGGGAAGCACTGCCCAAAAGTGACCCTTGATGGGCCAATGTGCCTGGTTCACTGTTATCAGTCCTGTGAGACCCAAAAATATTTTTGGAGGAGCCCCAGTAGACTACCCATCTTGGAAGAGGCGGTTGATTGAGTGGCCACCTGCTCAGAAACTCCAAGGAGACTTATCCCAAAGCTTGAGGAGCTGAAAGGAGCTTCCAGATGGAACCAGGAATTCAAAACTGCTGAGACATCAAATAGAGAGAGCTATTTTGTGTCACTGTGGTCTGCTCAGGGCTGGAGGAGGACCATGCTTTACTTGGACCTTGCAGCTCCCCGTGAGGTTATCAGGACGCTCGGGAGCTTCACCTAGGACATCTCCTCCTGGTGTTTCTGACCATTCCGTTCTGGTGACATCTATCACTGTTTTCTCATCAGAGGAAGATTTCTCTCTGAGGGCCATTTTCCCATTCCTCTGGCTCCATTCACCAAACCACAGAATTTAAATACCAGCTGGATTTTCATTCTCGTTTCCAGGGCAGAAAGATCTACAAGAACTAAAAAACTTGTAATATCTCACGTTAGATTATAATATTTTGAAGGAGCCTTTCTTCTCTGCCCTACCCATGAGCTTTGTAGCTCACAGCCCTTGAGTTCATGTGGGTGAGGGAGGTTTCGTGCATTTAATTTGCATTCAAATATTCATATAGAATCCACTTATTTGGGGTTATTTTGCACTCTCTTCTTACAGATGACTATGTTGGCAAGAACAGCTCCTGGGAAGTCTGGTCTGCAAGGAAACTTCTGAACACTTAATACCCAGCTCCGTTACAAGACCACTTGCTAGAGTGGGGACCTAATACAGTCCCCTTGTGTCAGGGTGACCAGCTTTCCAGATGGAACTGGAAAGTTCCATCTTTCCATATTTCCTGTGAGCTGCAAACCAAAGTCCTGAGTGACTGAGACCCGTAAGACTCATAAGCACAGGCCTTAGAGGGGCAAAAATAAGGAATATCTGAGCCTGGAGAGGCCTGGAGGTCCATTCCAGAAGAGATTTAGCTTGAGTTTATCTTCAGTCTACTGAGAATAGTAATATTCTTTCCAGAAGCTTCATTTTATTCACTGCTCCCAAGGATTATGCCTACACAACAGGTCTTGCAGCAGCCTATCCACAAGGGCAGTCCTACACAACAGCCTTTGCTGGAAACCCTCCATGCTTGACTTGCAGATGAGCCTGACATTGCTCAAGACCGTATTTTGGGGCATGTCCATCAATGCCATCACACAAGCATCAAAAGCCTCCAAAAGATCCCTTTGATCCATGGCCATCACTTTGACTCATCACTTTGATACCCGCCACCCTCATATCTGCTTGCTTCCACTTAGATATTCAGAGGAGACATGTTTGGGATGAAGGTAGATCTCCACTATAAAGTTTGGGAAAACTACTATATACTATAGTAAAAACTATAGTTTTGCAGTTAAGGGTATTCTCTGTGGCGCAGGGTGCCATGGCAAAGCCCCCTGCACGGTGGTGGCACTTGAGGGACCACAGACAGAGAACAGTTGGGTGCTCTCCACAGCTCGTGGGCAGTGGGTAGCATCAACAGCGCTTGATGGAAAAATAATCATGGAGCTTGGGGGGCTGTTATTGCTCTGGCTTCTCTGCCGCTGGGCTTCGCCTCTGCGCTTTGCCCATCTGGTTTGGGGTCTGGGGCATGGGGCAGCTCCAACCCTTCACTCGGTCAGGGTCTTGCACTAGTGAGACCTGGTGTGGATTGGCCCTGGGGCCAATGCATTTGATGCACACAATTTTTGACGAAACAAGCCTCAAGAAGGGGGAACAAGCTCAATACAGCGTGAGAGCAGAAATAAGCAGTGTTTCTTGCATGGCAGGAATCTTTAGAAATGACTATTTGATGGGCTGTTTTTTATGGTGTGTTTATTTTATTTTTAACCACAAAAATATTTGCAATCTCCTAAACGCAGGCTGATTTCCACCACCATGTGGGAGTTGCCCGCCAAATGAGTCCCTGTGCTTCTTGCAGTAGCTCCTAGAAGCTCTGACCAAGCCAAAGCTTCTGCCCGGGCTAGGTGCAAGAGCTGGGGTCCCAGAGAGGAGAGGGCAAGGGGGTGAAGATGGCCTGATAGTGCCCTGCAACCATGAGTAGGAAGAATCGGGGAAAGTCTTCCAAGAGGCCGTCCCGCTTCACCCGAGGTGGCTGCAGAGCTGACGTGAGCGAGACGCCGCCGAGCGCAGAGCCGTCAAGATGTTCCCGACGCCCAAAATATCCCGTGTGGAGACGGGGACAAGAAGCCAGCGATCCGTCCTGGCAGCGGGGCTGCTCCTGGGCTGCTGCCAGCCCCCGGAGAGCAGAAACTGCGGGAATTTCCATGGCTCCGGCCGCGGCGTGGGGGAGAGCGGCACATCTGGATGCGCTCGGAGCCGGTGCGGGGACAGCCGGTCCAGGCACAGCTGTCGAGCTTTGTAGGTCGCCCCTTATCTGGAACTAATTTCGGAGAGATTTTTTTCTATATAAATTTGAGACCCAAGTCTGCTTGGCACCGTCCCTCCTGGTTTCCCCTCGCAGCTGAGCGTCTGTCCCTTGCGCAGCCTTGTCCTCGGGAGGCTTAAAAATAGATGCAGAGGCTGCAGGGCTTAGAAGGAAAAAAACCCACCGTGCATCTCATCCAAGGACTTTCCTAAAGGGAGGAAGAGGAATTCTACTCTGCTTTGAACAGCGTAAGGGGCTGGGGTACAAATGGGAGAAAGCACTGCTGGAAATTGGTGGGGAGGGACGCTCAGCTGGACTGGGTCCATGAAAACCCTTTGCCATCCCAAGCGGGGCTGGCATTTCCCCTGGAAGGAGATAAGTGGCTGGGAACACTATGGATCACATCCAGAGGAGCACCTCTGCTCGCAAACGAGGGCTCGGGCAGAGGGTGAGGCCCCCAAACCCGTGATCTGCAGGATCTCCGATTGCAAGAGCCTCTGGCACGGAGACCCACATGCACCAAAAATAAGATGAATGAAAATAAAAGCCCAGCTCACACAGTTGTGCCCATCTGCAGGACAGATGGCCCCAGGGTGCTGCTGGCCCTGGTTCTGGGCTAGTGTAGGCTTGGCCAGAGAGCCTCTCTGCCAGTGTCTGCACATGCTGTGGAGTCCTGCCACATCTGGGAGGTGCTGCGATCCCTGTTCCACTGCAAGGGAAACTGAGGCAGGAGGCAATCAACTGGTTTTCCCAGGAGGTTGGTATGGACAAGGGACTCCTGCACGGGTCCCTCCAATTCCAGCCAGGTGTCCTCTCCTCCGAGCCGCCCTTCCCTTCCCTTCCCCCTTGGGGACAGTGTCAGCGCTGGGCTCGTCCTGCCCTGAATGCTGCCAGGATGAAAGCCCTGAGTTATTTCCCTTGCTTGGCAGGCCCGGAGCTCTGGGGAGCCTCAAGCATCACTTCAGACCTGGACAAGCTCTCTGGGTGTCCCTTAGGTAGCAGGACCTGTCTCCTGCAGAGCTTCCTTTGCCAGCCTAGGAGAAGGAAACCGTAGAGCAGAGAGTGGCCACCAGCGGGAACAACACGGAGAACTCATAGGATGCCAATCCCTGCATTGCTCCTGAATCAGTATTTGGAAGTGGGGTTGTGGTTACGGTGCCTGGAGAAGCAGGGGTGGCCCCACGTGTCCTCGTCTCCCATGTTGGGATGTAGGGATAGGGAGATGGTGGATCCGCTCTGCGGGAGCCGGAGAGCAGCAGCCCAGGGTCAGGGCTCTCCAAGGGCACGTGGGGCTCTGCTGCATGTGTGTCCCACCTACTGCCCAACCGTCCTCTCTCCTGGTGGGACCTGCTGCCTCGTCCTCGCTAATCCCCCCTATATGCATACATATACATATACAGGTATCTCCTGCTTCCCTACCTGGTGACTGCAATAACCACATCGGACCCTGCACCCAACCCGTGGGAGGGCTTTCACACTCCTTAAACCTCACTGCCCTCCGAGTGTGCCGCCTTGCACGCCCGCAGCCCTCAAGGGTTGGAAGGTGCCTCGGACACAGAGGTGCCAACGGAGCCGCTCCTCGCCCGAGGAGGCCTTGCGTGGGAGAGGCGGCTCGGATGTGGCTCCTACCCCCTTCATCCCTGGTAGCCGCAGCAGGAAAATGCAGCTTTGGGCTCCTGGGCGAGATCTCGGGCCGTCTCCCACACCTTTCTGGGCACCAAAACACACATCTCTTAGCCGCGCTGCAGCCCTCACGCAGCCTTTCCGATTAAAGCCGAGGCCTCCCGCACGCTCCAGCACGACGTGTGAAATCTGCTGACTTTAATATCACCCCAGCCAGCTGCTACCGCTCGGAATCTACCCGCGGCTGGTGCGGAATTGGGTTTCCCACCACGTGTCCCCGAGGAGCTCGCCAAAGGCGTCCACGGCTAGGAGAGCAAGTGGGGCCTCTCTGCAGCGTGCATGCAACGGGGTGCATGCAACGGGGTGTGTGCAACAGGGTGCGTGCAATGGGTTGCATGCAATGGGTTGCACGCAACGGGGTGCATGCAACGGGGTGTGTGCAATGGGTTGCATGCAATGGGTTGCATGCAATGGGTTGCATGCAACGGCGTGCATGCAACGGGGTGTGTGCAACAGGGTGCGTGCAATGGGATGCATGCAACGGGGTGTGTGCAATGGGTTCCATGCAATGGGGTGCATGCAACGGGGTGCATGCAACGGGGTGTGTGGTGTGCAGGGGAGCCGCAAGCAGCCACGAGGCACCCATAACGAATAAAATGAACAAAAAATGAATAAATGGTCATGAATTTCAAAAAATGAAAGAAATGGATAAAGCAATTAAAAAGTGGTCTGATGGAGGAGGCTCCCTTCCTCCCAAAGCAGGCCTTTTTTCCCTCTTTTTCCATCAGGTGGCAAGATCTGAGTAGCACAGTCCAGGTTGCCACAGCCCTGGTTTTCCTAAGAGTTGCTCCAACGTTGCACAGACCTTCACAGCTCCAAGGGGAGGTTTTTTTTTCCCCCATCGGCGTCCTGGGGTTGCGGTTGCAAAGCACCAGCCGCTGCAAGCGCCACCAGCCCCAGGTCCCCGCGAGAGCAGCAGGTTGCTGCTGCCGCTGACCGTGCCGGGCTGCCGGAGCCCCCGGTAGCTGCCCGGCCCCGGGAGCCTGACAGGGTTAACAAGGGCACACTGACCTCGCCGCCTCCACCAACTAATTAATCGGCTGTTTCGCATTAAGGAGGCTGCAGAAAAAGCGGATTTGCTCTTCCCCCGCCTGCTTTGCAAAGCCCCTGCCTTGCAGCATCCCCACGGGACTGCAATTCCCCCGTTCCTAGCATCCCCAATTCCCC
>VZSG01000646.1:305096-318229 GCA_013398315.1 Nothoprocta pentlandii
TATCACTACAATTTATCCCAAGTTAGCGAGCGGGATGGGAATGATTAACCGGGTTTTTAAGCTCTCAGGACCCCATTCACATTATTACTGTTATTACTGTTATTATATAAAGAGCGGGAGACGGGGAAAGAGATTTGAAACCTGCCACCCTTCAAACGACCCAAATTGGCTTGATTTGCTCTTAAAAGCCAGACAGGGCACACGGCGAGGCGGCCCCGGGCAGGCAGCAGGACAAGGTCCCATCTCAAGGCCGAGAGCCTGTTTCTGTGGATCAAAACCACACATTTTCAGCCGGGATATTTAACTTTTTGACAAGGCGAGTTCAAGTCCCGGGTCCAGCAGTTGCTGCGTAAATTGCTTCATGTCCCTGTGCTGTGTTTTTCCCGCAGGGCCAACAAGGAAAGTCCAACAAATAATGAATTTTCCAGTTCGCCAGCAATTTAAAAAAAAAAAATCCTACTCTTTAAAATTAATTCCACCAGAAATGAAATGTTTTCTTTCAATCTCAAGACGCCTTTTTTTTTTTTTTTACAGCAGGTTTAAAATAAACTTGAAGGAAATTTCAAAGCAGGGCCTTGCTTCACATCAGGACATCAAAATGTTTTGCTCTCAAAAAAGATCCAAATAAAAGCGCTCCACATTTTCAGATGGGCTCCTTCTTCTTTTCTGGCTTTTCCTTTGCTTTTTTTTTTTTTTTTGACACCAAATTCTTTTCGCAGAAAGTCTGTGTTTTGCTAACTCTTGAGTTGCTGCTGGAAAGCCAAAACAACAACCAGACAAGTCCTGACCAGCCCACATGCTGTGCCTGGCAGTAGCTGCGAGCTGAGACCTTCCTCCGGGAGGACGTGGAGGCTCCATCACTCATGTCCATCCTGGAGGACGGGTTCTCCTCACCTTGCTCTGGTGTCTCCTGCCTTTTCTGCATCTCAGGCCACCAAGAGCAGCATCAGGGAGCTCACAGCAGTGCACAGCATGGATCTTCATGGCACTGAAGATCTTGTTAACTTGGCGTGATATCCATGTAAGGCCAGACCCACCTTCCATCACCCCAAATCCCCATCTGGAGCAGCTAGGCTCCTATCACGACCATTAGGGGTTTTTTGGGTCCATGTTGGCAGCTTTCTGCCCCATCAAGGTTTGGATTTACCATACTGGAATGGGCATGGAAGGAGATGGGAAGGCCACGAGTGTTTAAGTCTGTCAGGGATAATCCACCCCACTCCTTGCCCATCCTTATGTTCCCATGTTCTCCTCCCAACACAGGCCAGGCTTTTCCCATGTTGGAGAACGGTGTTTCATGGACGCAAGGGATGTGGGCATGTTCTCCTGCTCCAACAGGCTCACGGGACACGAAAAGAAGCACCCTGTCCTGAACCTACCATTGCCTGGAAGAGATGTTGGGCTAGAAGCAGCCCCCAAAACAACCTCTGTGTCCAACTGCTGCCCTTCCCCACCATAGTTGTGTCCTTTGGGGGTTTTCCTGCTCTCCCAGGCTCGGTGCTGAGCTGTCCATCACCACAGTCCCACCCCTGCAGCCACAGCTCTCTATCCATAGTTTTTCCACCTTGCTGAGCCTCCCCACCCCGTGTTTGCACGGCATGGGACAAGCCATCAGCGTGGCAGCTGCCAGAGCCAAGCAAACCAATTAAACACCAACACAAATCCAATCCATCTGGAATTCGGGGAGCTTCAAAAACCTCTTAAACCCCAATGCTTTTAATGACCATTTTCCAGCGGGAGACCTTAGCAGGCCCTTGAAGCCCAGACCTCTCTCTGCCTCAGGCCCAAGGCACTTCCCAAATCAACCCTTTTTTTGCCATGATTCTCCTGTTATTCAGAATTAAACTTCACACCAGGCTGAAGGAAGGTGGAAGGGAACCTCCACAGATGGTCCTTGGAACTCCTGGCAAGGAGATGCTGCAGGGACCTCAAAGCACAACAGAGCCATTCCCATATAGCGGGCCCAGCAACACTGATCCCTGCTGCTAAAAACGATAAATTCAGCACATTTCCACACAATTGGTGCAGAAGGGCAGGGAGCATCTTCTGCCTCACCTGCCATCCCCACACGGAGCATCTGCCCAGTGCACCAGGATCCCACCCATTGCCCAAACCGCACCGGGAGCCGCAGCTCCTGGAGGGGAACAGCAGAAGTCAAAATATTTTAACAAATCTGAAATTAAACCTCTCAAGGTTTGCTCTCAAAGCGTAGCTTTTGCCTTGGAATTTGCCTGCAAGTAATTTGAAAACGCGTTCTAAAAGTTGGCTCTTCAGCTTAACATTCTCAGCCTATCCTTGGTAAGATTTTAATTGTTTTAGCAACTGTAATCAAATTTAAAGTTTAGTTAAGCCTTCATTAAGTGGATTTTGTCCTTTTTAAAGTTATTTTTCTGTTTTCTTTTGGATTTTTTTTCACTCAACATGAAAAGCAAGGAGATTTTTTGTTTGTATGTGTGTATAAAAGAAGACTATTAGTCACAGTATTAATAATATCAATAACAACACCATCGCCAGCAGCGTGTCGGATGGGGTACACCCCTGCACGTTCCGGCTAAAATAAGACGGGCTGCAGACACTTCTCATTTGGTTGCATGTTGGCATTTCTGAGCGTCGCCGTTTCTACAACGAGACACAAAGAGCAAAAATATGGGTGACGTAAAACCATATTTTTACCCAAATGTGACCTTTTCTTGTTCCCTGTGAAACCAGCACGGTTTGGTTTCGTGACCAGGAGCCACCCAGCCTGGTTTCTGGGGTTCAAACCTCTGCTCACAACCCAGCTGCTTCGTTACAGAAGCATCATTACTGAAAGACGCTTCATTAACACACGTTGGAAGGCAGAGGACCCATCGCCACTTGAAGCCCACTCACCCAGCCTCTCCCTGGCATCACGTTATAAATTTCTCCTTGAAAACTGAGGGGCTTTGAACCCATTTCATTCCGTTTTATCCCTTTTTAGCCCTGTTTTGAGATGAAGGATCCATGAACCTATAGTCAACCACGCTCCAGGTAGCGTTTCCCAGCTAAGCTAAAAAACACGCTTCACCCTGAACAAATCACTGCTTTTTCAGCCACCGAGCCTGGATACTCCATTATCTCGAGGTGATGAACAAGCTGATACCTCAGTTAGGAGCTCCCCACACTGGGGATGAGGAAGAGGAGAAGACGTGTTTGACAGCCTGATGGTTTTCCACCACCACCAGCCACCCCGTCCTTGCCTCGGTCTCCTCTGTGATGCTCATGGCACAGCTCGCCGAATATAAAACTAGAGAGTGGGGCTTCAAAAGCCCATGACTGTAAAGCAGCCTTTAATGGTCTCTGGTGCTCTGGTTGCTCTCCTGCTCTTTAACAGCAAGCAGAGCTTGCTGAACGAGGCAGCCTGGCACGTGTCAGCCCCCCGCCAGCCCCTCACAAATGGGTTTTCCACCACAGACCCTCTCGAGTCTCCCCTTCCTCTTGACAGGCTGGGGCTGGACAGGACATCGAGCAAAAGGGTGGCGTTTCCGCATGATCCAACTGGTTCCTCTGCTCCAGCAATGGGGTGGTCACCTGGTGCCTGCACAACAGGAGTTAGAAAACCCCAGGGTTTAGCAAACAGCGATTTTACCAATATCATGATATGGGGAAGAAGAAAATGAAGAATTGTCCTCAGTGGTGGCACTGGGAACAGTCTGAATCCAGGCTTTAGTTCTCCGTGAACCTCACTTATGAGGGATGAAATAAGCACTTTACAACCAGTCCTCCGTGGCCCTTTGGTCTAGATAAAACAAAGGCTGGTCCCCGTGCTGGGATGGACAGAGTCCTCTGGGTCTGCCTTTTGCTGGGCTCAACAAGTCCAGGTCTTCCAACCTCTTCTTTTAAGAGGAGTTTCCATCCTCCCAAATATTTAGCACATATATTCTCTGCATTTGCTGTAGATCCTTGTCTGTGTCCCCGATGCAGCTTTGCAAGAAGGTGGAAGTTGCCAAGAAGGGACCCTCTCTGGTGCTCATCCCACCACAGCTTGCTCGAGACAGGCAGGGCAGTGATAGGAAGGACTTGATTATCTCTTCAAGGGTTAGTTATTAGGAACCATCCAGGATTAATGGAGATCTCCAGTGCTACTGGGTGGCTTCCTGTGTTCAAGCCATGAGAAAGATGATACCAGCTGCCTCCATCGCCTGCAAGTTGTGTGTTTTCTATAATTCCTTAAAAGAGCCAGGGCCAGAGCTGAAGGAGATGTCAGAACTGCAGTTCTCACTTGTAAAAATGTGTGGTTTTAGTTCTTGCACTCGCAACGATAATCTCAGAATTGCAAATCCCTTATGGCTCAAATATCTAGAAAAGAGAGGAAAAGCAGCCCTCACAGCTTCTAATTTCTATTTTCTTGCCCTTTTTTTCTTTCAAACTGTTTAGTTTCCAAAACAGCCTTGAGGGTCCTGGCCCTGGTTTGCTGTGCATGAAGAAGGGATGGGTAGGAGCACGTTACCCTAGGGAGAGCTCCACGAGACCTGGGCCAGGAGACACCTGGCCCAGCTTCCAAGACGGTGAAGAAGCAGAGAGCAAAGCCACAGCGAGGACCTCTAGAGCCACCGGGCAGCTCCAAGCACTGGGCTAGATTATCCCATGGATTTGGGACCGCCCTGGGCTTCAGGGACTCCTCTTTGGCAGATGCCCGTTGTGCTGCTCCCTGGTGACACCAGGAGAAGACAATCCAGCAGGGCTCTGTTCTCCAGCCCGCATCTCTGCCTTGCAAGCGGGTGACTCTTCCCACCGTGTTTTCCTTGGCAAACAGCAAACACAAATCTCCTGCTTGTTCAGGTTTTCTCCCTCCTTCCGTGTCTACCAAATCCAATTTGTCTCTCTCCGCTTCAGACAGAAGCACAACCTCGAATCTGCTCCAAAGCCCCCCAAAAAAGAGGAGGAAGAGGCTGCTGCCTCCTCCACCAGCTGCCGAGCAGGCCCCAAGCACTTGATCCACTCTAAATGCCCAGGCCTCATTCTTTTCATAAACATGGGCTTAAGCTATTTCCAGAGAAAACCACCAAAAGGTCCAATCACCGGGAGGCAGCAGAACAGACGCCTTTTTTCACATATGTTCTGAAAAGGGGATTGAAGAGGGAAAGGGAGGCCAGCTTGGAGAGCGCCGGGGCTTTCCTAATTTGTGAGGCTGTAACCCTCCCCTCCTCCTGGGATGGCACGCTTTGATGAGGTCTGGAAGCAAACGGATGGCAAACCACAAGTGGAAAAGGAGGAGAGGACGGGGGAGAAAGGAGGGAAGGAGCAAAGAGGGGGTAAAAGCCACGGGAAGGTGGAGGTGGCTGCACCACGCTTGGAGAAACACCTCCGCTGTCAGAAAGCATCATGGGCTTTGGAGGTGTCTCCCGCCACGGCTCAAGGGCTCCCCACACCTTCTGTCCACCCCGTGTGTCTTCAGGCTCTCGCTCTTTGCCCACGTGTGAAAAGCAGAGCTCTCTGGCCATGGAAAGCTGATGGGTGTCCCCGTGGCTTTTACCCCCTTTGCTCCTTCCCTCCTTGGTGGCCAAGGTGCACCAGGCGAGCCGTGGGACTCGTGCGCCCGCTCCTGCCCCGCGGCAGGCGGCAGGGCCTGCAGCAGCAAGGGGAAGCAGAAGAACAGGCACCACAAAAGCACCTGAAGAGGGGGACACTGAGATGACGGGTGCACACGCGGGACAGGAGAGGCTACGGGCACGTGCAGGGGAAGCCTCGGTCGGGTTCTCCTTCCCCCTCTCCACTTGTGCATCCCCAAGCACAGGATGCAAGAGCCCCCGCTGGCTCTCCTGCCACCCCGCGTCCCCAGCGAGGGCCGCCAGCTCCAAAGCGACCCCTGCTCAGTCCCACGGGACGTCACAGGACCCGTCCTGCCCACCCAGGCCAGAACAGACCCGGACTGGCAGGACGTGCTGCTTTCCGAGCAAAGCCAGCAGGCGAGGAGACGACAAGGAGGGACAACGCGGATTCCAAGACACACGCTTTCTGGGAAGCAGGGATGGGGAGAAGAGCAGCAGAGGGCACTTGGCGTCCCCGTCCCACACAGCACGAAGGGAAACCCTCACACAACCCTCAGCCCAATAAAACACATCCAGGAGCAGAAGGTTTCAGAGCACTTCATTTGTAACCACAGTGACATCTGCTTCGGCGTATATAAGGCATAGGCAGGTGACAGACGCATCTTCCAGCCCCTGCAAAGCCCCGGGCGACCGCGAGGCGCAGCCAGGACTCGGCCTAGACCCCAACTCCCGGCCGGCTTTGGTGGACAGACACAACCCGGACACAGGGAGCCGGAGCGAGGCGGGATGGAGGGATGGAGGGAGCTGCTCCAGCAGTGCCAGGGACTGAGCTGATGCTTTCCCGTGCTCGAGACGGCTTTGACTCAACACGGCCCCACGGTGATGCACAATAGGGTGGTACAAAGAACTGGTCAGCCAGGCACCAGCATTGCATAAAACAGACATGAAGAAAAGGCATCAAAATGAGGAAGAACAAGTCAGAAGGGGACAATTTTGCCAAGCAGTTTTGTCCTCAGCTAATCAGATCCTCAGGGGGAAACATTGCTCAGCATTTGACCACGAGCTGGTCGTTTGATGGTGACTAAAACTGGGCATGTGGATGTGCATGAGGAAGTTTCTAGGGAAAAACTAAACCAATGCAAAAAAACAAAACACTTCGTAGTGCTGGTAAAATAACGCGCCCACCCTGGGGCATGCAAGGCCAGAGCCAAGGTTCCCTCCCGAGGACCAGCTGCCCTGGGAAGCAGGACACCGAATCTGCTAAACCTCGGAAGCAAAGCGGGGTTTTCACAGCTGCGTGTGCTCCAGGATGGAGACCCCATCCTCACCCATGGCAGGGAACCAACCCGTGCAACCTGGCTGCTCCTACAGCACCAAACAACATGGGTTTTCCTGCTCCAGGCATCGCATCCCTATCCAGCAAAGCACTTAAGCTGGTCTGCTAGGAGCGCGCCTAAGTGCTTTGCTGGAGCAGGGCGGGAGCTCACATCACGAGCACGGCTTGTCCCCAGAGACGCCGAGCGCTCGGGATCGCCGTCGCTTGCTCTTGCACGTCACATTGAGCAACAGCAGCGCCGGGGACACGCAAGACCCAGCAAGAAACATCTCATGCTGCTCAGGGCAGCGGGAAGCTCCACTTCACTGCCGTGGGGCTGCGGTGCAAGCCAAGCAGTGCTGGAGCTGCAGGATCACAGGGGAGATGCCTCCTTGCAGCAGGAAAATCCTAAGGGTTTCAGGAAAATCCTTAAAAAAAGGCTTAAGCATGTTTGGGAGAACAGGAGAATAAAGACTAATATTGTTAATTCACGTAATTCCGGGCTTGCACGTAATAGAACGGACGAGGAGCAAAGCCCCGTGCCAGTTCTGCTCCGGGGTTGCTCTCGGAGCCGCTCCCTGGCCGACTCCGCTCTCTCTGCCACCAAAGCACAGGTTTTAAGGCAGGCTCGTGGGACTGTCGAGGTAAAAGAGCAGCTTAGCCGGACAGCAGCCTCCATAGACCCGGGCCACCCTGCGGGTGAAGGACGGCGTTGTCCCTCTCACCCACCGCGTCCAGCAGGAGCGTCTGTGTCACCATTGCCACCACCAGGCCCCTGTCCCAGGCTTCCTGCTGCCTTTGGGGAGGCAACGCGACAGCGCCGGGGTGCGGGCTGCCCAGCACGTTGTGTCTTTGCTTGCTTTTACCTATCAAGCAGCAAACATGCATTGCATGGCAGAGGAAAATTGCATGACTGTTGCTTCTCAGAGCAAACAGAAAACGCTCAGGACCGCAGAGGCTTTGGCTTTGGCTTGCATCTACTGCTTCAATGGGCGGCCCGCAGCTCCTCACGAAGGACTACAACATCTTTATACACTCTAGAAGGGGCCCGTTGCTCCCCGACCCTCTTCTGTTTTGCACGGACACCCAAGGTCTTTAAATGAGAGCAGCTGAGAAAGAAGAGAGACAGAGAGAGGTAAAGAAAGAGGTGCTTCAAGGCAGGCTTTGGTTACGTGCTGTAGGTGGGCTTCTGCATCTGCATTGAGCGAAGTTACGTCTTCGTTTTGGCAGCAGCCAACACTGGGGCTGGAGAAAGGGTGTTCCTGATTCTGCCCCGCGTGCCGAGGGCTCCAGCGCAGAGCAGGGCGCCGCGTCCCACATCCCCGGCAGGCACGGGAGCCTCCGGCGGCCGCCGGCGCAGCTTCAGCTGAAGGGCTTCACCAGCTTCATAGCAGCATAGTTCTGCAGGGGAGGCAAAAACAGGGCAAGAAATCGGTTGAGCGGGAGCAGGGAGATGCCAGCATCAAAATGTTTACTGGGTTGGGCCAGCAAGGACAGCGGGAAGCCCAAAACATGTGGGGAAACAGCTTGCTTGCCTCCAGCAACAGCTACCAGGCACACACAGCAGCCTGCAGGCACCACGAGTCCCCTGGGACCTGCATTTCTCCTTCCACCAGTTCCTAAGATCAATTTCCACCTCTTCTCCCACGTGAAGGACTTGCCGGCTCCCCATCAGCATCACCTCAGCACCCCACGCCCGCCTCTTTGGAGGCACTGTCAGTCCTTGGTTGCCTAAACTCTCTTTTCCAGGCCTTGGCTGGCTAAACTCCCTCCCTCTCCCCAAGCCTGGTGGCCTCATCCTGCATTAGGTCCTTCCCAAAGTGGCCCTCGTCATCCCTGAGCATCCCCCAACGTCATGGTGCTCTCTGGAGAGCACTGCTTTGGGTTGGCCAAAAGCCATGCTTGGGATGAGACCAACGTGGCCAGCAACGTGTTCCTGCCCCAACGCATCCTGACCGAGCACCGCAGTACGAACCAAGGCTGAAGATCTGCAGACTCTCTCCAAAGAAGCTACCAAAACCACCAAGACATGCAAACCTGCTGCAATCTCCTCTCAGCCCTCTCTGTGCACCTCAGCACCTCACCCATCTGCCTCAGCATCAGCCCTTGGCATCTGATTGCTCCTAGCAGGCAAACATGGACTTCCCGGGATCGCGTGCAGGGCTCCGACCAGCCTATCCCGGCTAATGGGGCCGAAACCTGCAAGGAGAGAGCTATGGAAAACAGGGTATTTTAGCCTGTTATATGTGCAATCCCCTCGCAACTCCCTCCTTGCAAGGGGAGAAGAAGGCAACACCACGAGAGCAAAAAAACGAGTTTTTTGTTTCACTTATCAGGGCCACAAGGGAAATAATGCATGGAGATGCAAGTTCAGGTCATGTGCAACGAGCTCTATTTAAAGCAGCCCGGATCACGCACCCGCACCCCAGGCCGAGCAAACGCGGAGGTTCCTTCCAAGCACACTGGATTTAATTGGTACAGGATGTTCTATCACGCCGTCTCTTAAAAAAAAATAAAACAACTTTGGAAACCAAGCCTAATGCTGCTTACGAGCAAGTTCTTTGCAGAAAGCAAAAAAATAGAGGGAAAAAAAAGGATAAAAACAGAAATAAAGTTTGACCAAAGGCATCTTGATAAATTACAACGTGCAGCAAATCACGAGGCCTTTTGCCAACTGAGGATTTCTAATAACGCCATAAATCAAGGAAGCAAAGCTAGGGCAGTTTACCAGAAGTCATTAGAAAAGCCTCCAGTGCAATATAACCTTCTAATTAGTTACCCATCCATTTGTCTTTCAGTCTCTCCTCCAAAACGCTCCGATTTTTTACGATTTTTGCCTGGTTGCGTTCTGGAGGGCAGCGGGTTCTCGGCCCCAGCTATGAATTCGCATTAACGAAGTGCTGAAAGCCAAGCGGGATTATCAATCAGCGCAGCAAGCGCGCTCTAATTAGAATTAATGGCAACGGGAGCAAAGCCGGGCTCGCGGGGCACAAACAGAGCTTTGGAAGGTAGTAAACATCTTCGTGGTGCTGCAAAATAGAGCTGCATCCAGCTGGAAGCCGCCGCGCATTCCTCTATGGTGGAAGCCACTCAAATCTTGACGATAATCACTGCTCCGGGGAGATGTCTCCACCACAGTGGTCCCTGCACTTTATAGATTCAGAAGAACTGACAGGACTTCATGATCTCTCGTTCTGACCTTCTGCCTAGCCCCAGCCTGAAGCAGCAGCAGAGGAGGAGGCCAAGGAAGCCAGCAAGTGTCTCCACGAGGCCCCTGGACGCGCCACGGACGAGCGCTGCTGCACGGGAACACGTGGTGGAACTAGAGCGTATCTTCTTAGAAAGGCATTCAGTCTCCATACGTGGACGCTTCAGAACCTGATGAATTTACCACAGCCCTTGGCAAGTGGCTGGAACGCTTAATTACCCTCCCCTCTCAAAAATTAGCCTCCCATTTCCACTGGAATGACGGCTCCAACTTTGACTTCCAGCTACTGGATCTTATTATCCTTTCGTCTGTTGTTTAAAGAACCTTCTGATGTCAAGTTAAATATAAGGGCCGTGTAAGGAAATCATATAGGAAATATCCAAGGAATGGCATTCCTGGAGCCCAAGCTTGCACAGACCATAATGACAGCCGCTCTCTGAAGAAAGCTAATGCAAGCTGTCAAGTAACCTGACACTAAGACTAGGTGGAAGAGCCCCAGTACAAACGAAGAACCTCAGAATATCAGATTTTCAACATTCCCCCTTTTCTCTTTTGTAAAACTAGACAACTTTCTATGGAAATTTGCAATACCACATAGTTTTCCAACCAAAACCAAAAGGCTTTTCTGTTGGAAATGACCTCTGAGCTGCTGAAACAAGTTGTTCCCTGAACAGTAGAGCTAATGATTGATGCCTCGTGGACTTGTGCCCGAATTTCCCGTCCTGAAGGCTCCTGAAGAACCTCCTCTTCCTCCTGAAGTGCCACCTGCCTCTTCCCATGGGCACGTCTGTCCCTCGCTCTGCAAAGGCTGGTGGAGCTCTGCATGGACAGGCTGGGTCACCCGTGCATGGGGGTTATCAACCAGTTTGGAAGATGCACAGGCAACCCGGTGAGAAACTTGCATGGTTGTCCAAGAAGAATGGGACAAACAGGGTCACCCTGACCACATCCTGGAAATGGGGAAGCACACAAGCACACAAGTGCAATGCTCCAAATCCCTCCGTTTCCAGCAGGTGCTGGTCACTGAAGTACCTTTAGATGCAGCCTGTTCTGCAAACTGCTTCTGTTTCTTCATGTAAGGAGCAAAACGCTCCCCTGGTTTGTCGAGCATCACTTGATGGCTATCACAAACGAGGTCAAGACATTGGCTGCCCCATGTTCATGGAGAAGCCCAAGTCCAGATGGTGCTGGGAAGTTCTCAGCCCATCCATGGTCATAACGGGCAGGAGCCCACATTTCTGTGATGGGCTCATACCCCTGACCTGCAACGCCCGCAAACTGGGACTCGAAGCTTTCAGCGCCATGTGGGGAATAGGAATAGATCCAAACAATCCCATTGCTGTGCCAGGAGCCCATGCAGACGCCATGGGGTGGTTTTCAGGGGAGCTTCCTGTCTCAGATGACAGGGCAGCAAGTGCAGGGGTAGCTGAGGCACCCACAGGAAGGCTCCCTCCACTGGGCTCCTCCATCCCCATGAGGGGAGGTAGGTGCCTCCTCTTCTCAGCAGGCAGAAGTCTTCTTCCCAAGGGCTCTTCTGGGCCACTTGGGACAGGTTTGCCTGGTGCACTGAGAACCACATGCATCTCGAGAGGCTTTGTGGCCAGAGCTGGGCTCCTTTCCCCCAGCGTGGCAGCTCAGTCCCCATCTTAAGCACTTTGGGTGGGCTCATTTGGGTGCTGGTGCTCACAGAAGCATTTCCTAAAATCCTCCCTGTTCAACCAGTGGCTCAGGGTCTTCCAAATTGGCTTCGTTCCCATTCCTGCTTTCAGGCCTCGCCTTGTGCTTCGTGCTGCACACAGCCCTTGTCAAGCCCTTGTAGGTCCTGGGGTCCAGATCAGATAGATCACGGCAACTGATCTCCTGAAAAAGGGATGACCAGAAGGGCCCAGCAGGTCCCAGGGGAGCTCACAACAAGCAGAAAGCCCCAGTGGGATCTCATGGAAACCAAAGGACAAAGAGTGATAGGAGGAGCAAAGCAGGGCCATCACTGCCATGTGCCATGTCCTCCTGCCATGGACATCGCCGAATCCCAATTCCCTCTGTCGGTGCAGATCGATGGCCATGCGTCTTTGTAGCCATCCCTCGTGGTTTCATGGAATCACAGATTGGTTGAAGGTGGAAGGGACCTCTAGGGATGGCCCAGTCCAACCCCTGCTCTAGCAGGGACACCCAGAGCACCTGGTCCATCCCGGTGGGTTGGGAGATCTGCAGAGCAGGAGCCTCCACAGCTCCCTGGGCAGCCTGGGCCAGGGCTCTGTACCCGCACACCAAGGAAGTTCCTCATGTGGAAGTGGAACCTCCTGGCACGCAAGGCTCCTCGTTCCTCGCTGCGTTTCACCGGGCTCGTCATGGCACGCCAGCAGCACCCTCCGTGCCCAGGCCATCCTGCACCTTGCCAGGCTCCATGGAACGGGAGAGCAGCTGAGCCTCCAAGTAGATACAGCCCCAGCGACCTCAAAAATCTGGGGGAAGCTGGCCAAACGCATAAAAACGGGAAAATTCCATGAAACATGGCCTTACTTTTCAGAAATATGACTAAAAGCTGACCCGACCGAAACAAAATTAAATGATACGACATTTAGCTAGGAAACAGGAAAAAGCCCAAGTAATAACGAGTGTAAATCAATATTTATAGTTCAAGAATTTGTGCTTCTCCTAACGTTGTTTTTGTGTGATACCGCTGGCACAGACACAAAAGCCACTCGCAGCTCCAGGGAAACTCTGAGTTCTGGCTCAGAAAGGTTTGGTGTCTGCTGCTTGACATGAAGGGGAGTCTCCACGAAGCGCCTGGAGAACATGGCAGGGAAGAGGCGACGGAGCCAAAACCGGCACTCGGACAATTACCTCCTCCTTACTACTGAACACCTAAGGGACTGCTTCTCCATCAGGAAAAGTATTCTAGCCCTGCCCGGGAATACATGGATATGGAGAGAGCAAGAGGCCCGAGCTAACGCCGTGCCGTGTCTCTCGATGGGCTCGCATGGTTTCCAGTCATCTGAAAGCCATTAGGATGGCGAGGAGAAATTCCACACCTCGCTTGCTAGCTGCACATTGCAAACGCACGGAGCCATCTGCGGAAGGCAGCCACGCTCTCTCATAC
>VZSG01000646.1:318313-366748 GCA_013398315.1 Nothoprocta pentlandii
TCCAAGGAGCAGAATTTGTTAAGTGCTGGAAAGGGAGAGCTGAGTCATTTTTCTTATCAGTCTGGTAGGAGGGCAAGCGGCGTTCGAAAGCTGGCGTGACTTATTCCGGTGCCGCAGGAACAGAGGAGGACACAAAAGCCCATCCCACGCCAAATGCAAGCCTGGAGCTCCGTTCTTTATTTGTCTGGGTTTGCCCGTGCAACCGGGCAAGGAAAAGCCGTGCTCCTGATGAACGAGGTGGAAAAGCCTCCCCCTTGTTTGGGACCTCGCGCTCTATGTATAAACTGTTCCAAGCCTTGATAATGAGAGCCAGGGCTGCCCAGACGCCTGCAACTCGCCTGCATCTTTAAACTATTACGGACTGATACTTTTTTTATTTCCTTGCCACCTCTCAGTCCTGCAAAATGGCCGGATTTCTAATTAAGCTGTGTTTTTCCTGGGGATTTTCCCACCGACTCCCAACACCTCTGACATCAGCGGCTCAGGTCTCTCTTTGGAAGTGGTTAATTAGCCTTGGCCTCGTTAGAGAGGAGGCGAAGCACAAGGAGCTGGGAGCCTGGTGCTTCTTCTGCAGCAGATGCCCGAACTCTGCTTCTGGTGGTCGGTTCCCCTGGGACCAACGTTGGACTTGGCAGCCACCTGCACGGGACCATCTCTGCCAAGGCAGAGCCAGCCTGAGCAAGGACAGAACTGAGGCTGGGCAGCCCCATATGGGCTCACTTGGTCAGTCAAATTGGGCTCAACTTGGTCGGTCAACTTGGGCTCAACTCCCCAACTTGGGGGAGCGCCCAGTGGGACTGATTCCTTTCCCTCCCCTCTCCCACACCCATCGTACCGGGAAGGCGTAGATGAAGATCCCAAGGAAGAGCAGCACAATGAAGAGCACAATGACCAGGACAGCCACCCACTTGTACCGCCGCCAAAGGATGTACTTCAGGGTCTTGTACGGGGAGGTGAACCACAGGAAGGAGGTCTCCGGGCGTCTGAAGCCAACACAAAGTTGAGGTCACTTCTAAGTTTCCTGGTAGGACCGAGCATCCCAAGGGAGGATCACCACCCTGACTGGGATGCCCCACTGCAATGAGTTGGTCGAACACCCTGGAAACCCATATTCCCTGGACACAGGATGTCAGTGGCCTCCTTGGCTGTCCAGGTCAAACCCCAACTGCCCTGGACCACCTCAGCTTCTACAGTTGAACAAAGCATGCAAGAAACGGACCCAAAACTGGAGCAAGACCATAGCAAGGCTTAGTGTCCCAGGTTGGGACCCTGGGTTTTAATTTGGTCCTTAATAACCCTGTACCCTGACAATTATTTTTTTCCATTCAAGATGCCCTTACTTGGGGTCCTCCAGCTTGGGGTTCATATTCGGCTCATCACGACCCATCCCAGCTGGTCGCTCTTCATGCTCTTGCTCTGCCACAATTTCCAGAGTCATTTCCAATTTACCCTGTAAGATGGGTTAAATAAAACGGGGAGGGGAACGAGGAGAAATTCATTTCTGATGCAGAGCATTCATTCAGGAAAGAGAAACAGGGAGGATAATGAGAAAAAACAATTTATGACGCAAAGCATTCATTCAGGAAAGAAAATACTTCAGGTGTAAATCAACCACCACCTAAAGCACTGTGAGGAGGCCAGTAAGGCTGATAGCACTTCAATATCCCTATCCAGTGAAGGCCACCATTGGAGACTGGGATTTTCCTCCCATGAAAACAGCTGAAGCCATGCTGGGTTCCCCCACGTTATCATTAGCTGAGCTGGTGTCCCTGCTGAAAGGGAATTCAAAGGCCTGGCAGAGGAGCTTATACACTGCAAGGTGGGAGACGAAAATGGATAATAAGCCATTGGTGGTGCTGATTCCCAGCAAACAGAATATCAATATGTATAATTGCACAAATCTGCAAGACTGGGGACACCTCTATCCCATGACTGAGATTAACACATGGAGCAATTTGATTTTGTAGCCTCCAGCAACTTGCTCATGAGCTACAAGTTGGGGCTTACAAACCCGCATTAGAATCTGTGTAAACCTGGTATCAAGCAATACTTCTGAGGAAATCATTGCCTAGCCTCAGGCTACTTAGTCTCTAAGGTCTCAGGAACCACAACCACAACATCTACTTCACTGTAAGTGTCCTGCTACAGGTTCATGACGTGTCTAACTCCGGTACAGAAGCAAAATGCAAAAGCACAAACTTATCCTGAGACATTTACAGCGCGTGGTAACGAAGCCCAGCTAACCTCCTGCCTGGACCCTGGCTGCCTGCATGGGTCTGGCCCAGTCCCTTCCCTCCCTCAACGCTTTCAGTGAGCTCCCCCACCGCCAGAAATGCATCAAGTTGTTGCCAATGAGTATGGACGTCCTTACTGCCAGGATCTTCTTCTCATCCTGCTCAGCAACACAGGGCCACCAACCCTTGACGGTTTTCTGCTCAAAGAGGGACACAAAACGTCCCGAAGACAAGGTCTCGTCCACCAGCTCCAGGGAGCACTTTTCAGCAGTCTTGGCAGGTTTGGGCATCCGATTAAGGTCCATCTGAATGGAGCCTGCAAGGAGGAACGTTACAAGAAAGACACCTTGGTGTAACAGGTCCTTAGAGCAAGGGATATTGCCACGGAGGCTTAGAAACCCTCGCCATGGCACCCCGTGACCCCAGAGAGCTTGGACATGCACCCACCCAGCAAGAGAAAGAGTAGATTCAAGCGTGATGTCATTTTCCATGCACAGCACTGGTTTCTGCATCACCATTGCACATGGGAGGACTCGAGCTCTGGCCCGAAGGTATCCCAAACTCTTGCTATGGTAGCCATGAAGTCCTTCTAGGAGAGGCTGCTGGACTATCTATCCGGGTCAGTAAGTACTCGGGCTATTCAGGTTGTTCTGGTCAACCTACTCACAAATCCACATACTTATAGCTCATTTTGTGAAGCACTTAAATGCTATAGGTGAAAAATGTCCAACAGACAGTCAGAAATGCATTTATGTATCTATTGGGTGTCTATTTTTCATCACTAAGCAAGCTCTAACAGAACTCTGACGAAAACCACACTTATCTTTTACCTCCTTTCCTCCTGCCATTGCCTGCATGCAATTCTAATTTTGGATGGTTTGCACTGAGGTCAACTGGGCAGACTAGGATTTTCAATGAAGACTAAGATATTCAGGTGAAACTCGCACTGAAGTCATCCACAGCACAGGCAGTACAACAGCATTGGCCAAGAGGTTCACCGATCTCCTGATATGCTATTTGATTGTCCCAGCCAAGGTAGTAGTCTAAATATGAATGATAGCCCACCAGATTAACAGCTTCCTTCTCAAAGAGTGGCCCTTCAGGCAGTGTATTTTCCTAACATTTAGGAAAACTGAGCTTAGCTCTCTACTATTGATTTCCTGAGAGATAACGGACTAGTAAATTGAATTATAGTCTACCTGTAAGGGCTGAGCACATTGCCACCTATCAGCATGGCCAGTAGGCTCCAGGTGAAATGTGTAAGCTTAAAGTGTCTCCAATCAATTTGCTCTGCTCTGCTATTTTATCCTGCAGTTGGGAAGGGCTAAGAACAGGTCCCAGATCTGCTACTAAAGCCTAGCTTAGGAGTAGTAGCTTTTCATACCACTATGGGTGGATCACATTTGCTAATATACTTATATGATTAGGTTTTCTGTGACATGGTTTCTGGTATCCAAGGCCAATAACTGAAGAAATCAGGTTCATTGTGTAGCATTTTTGAGGTCCATTGAAGAAAAGTGCTATACAAAGGTCAAGGACCATTTTTATTTGTTGGATTTTGCAAGGAATTTGATGTTGGCTGCTGTATGGAGGAGAGCAAACAAGAGCTGGTGCTGTGTGGAGAAAGGCACCTTCCAGTAGAGACACCGCTTTTATAGACCACGAATGGGAACAAAAACCAGCCAAATGAATCCAAGGTTAAGGCTTTAAAAGGGTCTTGATCACCTACTTGCTTAGTGACATTTCTGACATTTGAAAATTATTTAGTGACGAAAACAAAGGCAGAGCAAGATCCAAGCAAAAAAATCCTGATGTCGAAATCTCCAACTTCTGCACAGATAATCTACTGCATGGCACTGTGATGTTTCGTATTAGAGGACATCTTATTCCTTCCTGGCCTAACCCTCGATTGGTGAGGTTGATTAGCTAGGCCAGCCTTGGCAGAAGCAAACACTCGATCCAGCTGTGTTGCTATATAAACATCCCGATTAAAGCAAGACAGGACCCTGACATCTTAAGGTCCTGTCTGAAAGGACACAGCAACCAGCATGGAAATGAGCTGGAGAGGGCTCAAAGGTCAGACGTGCTTCTTCTGGAGGACACTGCACCAAAGGAAGACATATAAAGTCAATAGAAACAGAGGATATAAAATGGGTTAGAAAGAGGATTGTGGCCAATAATTCTCCCTTATTAAGGAGAGCCACAAACATCTCCCACTCACCCAAGTAGTCATCAAAGGAGAACTTGTCATTGTCCCAGATCTGGAGGATAAGCTGTGGTGGAATCTTATTTTCAGTCTTGTCCAAGCTCCAGAAGTGTTCCTAAAAACACACCAGAAAAATAAATCAGGAAAAATAGAATCCCATTAGCAAAAGCAGGCAAGAACTCAAATTTCTGTGGCCTCCACCCTCCTGTGTCTTGCAGGGAGATGTCCAGGAGGTCTGTGCCGACTTCAGCGTGACCTTGGACAAAGGTGCTCGGTGGAAGTTGCCCAGTGCTCCTGGCAGTCAGGTAGCTATCGCTTTGTGCCTTCATTTACTTGGTGGCACCGTTTGAGTTCACACGTAAGTTCTCCTTGGGAGTCACAGGACCACGTGCACATGATTTGCACGATGCCCACGAGCTACTCAGGTACCCTCTATGGTGAAGACAGCACTGAGTGGTGCTTGCCAGCCCTGCCAACTCACCTCACCAGCCAGCCACATGGTTATGCTGGTTGGTAGGACCAGAGCTTTCCAGATGCTCTGCTTGCAGACCATCACTTCTCCAAAAGCCAGCGGAGAAGAGCTGTTAAATCAGGTTCCTCCAACAAGTTGAATCCCAGTTCTGTGACAACAAGCTTGTGGTCCTGCCACCACGATACATGCTGGCTACTCGCCCACCCCGCAGAAGGAGCTATTCATGTGGCTGCAACTCCTAATACTTCCCACGAGGGATCTACCACCACTTTTAACGTGCCAGAAGATGCCTGGAGGTCCGGACCAAGACGTGTTAGGACACTGAGGGAGAGTGCTGGAGAGGCAGAGCCAGGGCTTGTTGTTTGTGGCTGCAGGAGCCCGGAGCAGCGAAGGCTGGAGCAGCATCTCCTGAGCAGCGCAGCAGCAGCGAGGGAGCCCATTTAATTAAACCCAGGAAACCTCAGCATTATTCACGACACATACGTAGCACCATAAATTCACTGCGGTGGCTACAAAACTCTGATTCATTCTATCGAGCAATATAAAAAACAAGGAACGTGTCGCACTCCATAAGAACATAAATATTCAAGCAGGGAGCCTGTGGGTGGAGGGAGGCACTTAAGTCCCAGGGAAACTGCTCTCACTTTAGGAGATCACCCCAGAAGGTTATATTTCAACTTAGCTCCGTTCCCCTCCTTGCTTTGGAAAAACAGACCAGCATTTTTGCAACGGAGCATTTTATTTACACGTTTCAAATATTTTTTTAATGTAGGAAAATAAAATAAAACGCGTGGAAACTTCGATCGCTCACCCCTTCCTCGCTGAGATGCGTTAAGCTCTGTGTTGACCCAAGCAGGGGGAAGGGTGCCGTTTCCAAGCTAATAACTCCTTTTAAATGAAAACTGCTAAAAGCAGTAAAAACCTACGGCGATTCTTCCTTTCTCGTATATCAGCCGGGTCTTGTGCTGCAGAAGGGCTGCTGGGGTGACCAAAGGACAACCCCTGGAGCCACGGACCTGCCTGGCTTGACCAGGGGGACTTGGCAGTGGGCAGGAGCGTTCACTGAGATGGAACAAGCCCCGTCTGAGGTGACCTGTATCAGATCTGGACACCTTGGGCTCCCTGGGGCCCTTGTAGAGGGCAAGTTCAGCGAGCAGGTGCACATGCTCTGCCAGGCACAGAGCAAACCCTCATGTAGAGAAGCCTCCTTCTCTCCCGTGACTACCAGTCTGCCTGGCTCAGAGGCTGATTTCACCACCACAAACACCTGTGTCAGCCACACGTGTCCACCCTGCGCCTGCTGGGTTGGTGCCAGTCCAGAGGCACCCACGAGCACTGTGCTCAACCCCTCCATCTCCACGCAGGAGATGAAGTCCCACCTCACAATCCACCTGTTGGCCCATTCCAATGCACCATTTCACACACCCAGAGCATGAGAGGCTTGAGCAAAACTCAACACCTGAGCAGCCCCTCTGAGCACAAGGGCTCTGATGATGGTAGTGCTGGCCTCCAAGGTGGGTCTCCATAGAAGACCTCATCCTGTAAGTGCCCTGATGGGGACCCATGAGCACCCTAATGGGGAAGCAGAGCAGAGCAAGAGAAGTTGCTGCTTGCTGAGCAGCCAAACTGACCTGCTGCAGCAATCCTGTCATCCAGGTGGTCCCCAATGGGGTTGAGCTCTTCAAAGGGAGCAGGAGAGCGCCTGGAGCTTAGGGGGGAGCCAGGAGGTGCTGCAGGTGCCTCAAAGTGACCTCCAAAGCAGCCGGGTCTCTATCCCCCGGAATCCCAGAATCCCAGGATCCCAGAATCCCAAAATGATCAAGGTTGGAAGGGATCTCTAGGGATCCCCCAGTGCAGCCCCTGCTCCAGCAGGGACACCCAGAGCACGGGGCACCTGGTCCATCCCGGCGGGTTTGGGAGATCTCCGCAGCCTCCCTGGGCAGCGTGGGCCAGGGCTCTGCACCCTCACAGCGCAGAAGCCCTTCACCTTGGCAGCGCAAGGAAACCAAACGTCTCTGCTGGCCCCGTCTGCACCCACCGCAGACTCACTGGGACACCCGTGACACAGGCAGGACGAGCCCCGCGCCGGCTGGCGACGCGCTGCCCGCCGGAGCCAGCGCCAGCTCCAGCGGCCTTGGCCTTCCCCACGGAAAACCCCTGGGAATGTGGGGTCGGCCGCGGGGCCACGTTCCTCCCGCACAGCCGGGGACAGCAGGGCCGGGCCGGGAGGCAGCCAGCGAGGCCCCGGCCTCCGCAGCTAAGCCGCGCTGCGAAACCAACCCGGGCGCAACGACTACCTCCTAGCCCCTCGCAAGGCTATTCCGCCAGGAATTCACATTTCGGGGGCTGTTTTGCAGAGCAGGCGGAGGAAGGAGAGGGGAGGCCAGCAAATATTTTATGGTCTTGAATAATGCAGCAGGGGAGGCAGAATAAAGGGGAAAAGAGCTCGTATCGCCGGGCAGGCGTTGACAGGGCTGCGTTTCTGCTGGGTCGCTTGGGTTTGCCAAGCGCGAAGCCGTGTTATCTCGGAGCCCTGCCCGGCACAGGCTTCACTCTGGGATGCGCAAGGTCCTCCCTGCTCCGCCGGCTGCTCTCCCGGCCCCAGGCAGCCGGGAAGAACCGCTTCTCCCGCGGGAACATCCCGCTGCGCCCGGCCCCGCTCCGAGGTGTCGGGAAAGGGCCCGTCGCGTCGGGGCTCTCATCTGTTTGCAATAAGCAGACAGCTGAAACCGCTCACGATTGCACTTTGCTTGCACTAGGTCGTCCCTCCGATCTCCCTGCGGCTCCGGCTCCCACCCTCGCACCCCGGCCCTCGCTCTTCCCCGGGGCTTTTGCTTTTAGCCTCTCGGTGGCTTCCCGCAAGCCCCAGCTCCAGCGTCTGGTGACGCGTGAGACTCCCTCTCTTTAGCCACCTCACCCATTCTCTGCAAGGCTGGGAAGCTCCAAATCTCTTCCCCTTTGGAGCACGGAGCCAGGGCATGAGCTGGAAGCAGCTGCAGATGAAGCAGCCCCGTCACGGTGGCTGGAGGACACGTCCTGCCTCCGCGCTGCGGGACAGCGGCAATGCAGCGCTCTCCGGCCCCTGCTTTTCGGGGGGAGACTTTGGGGCTTTTCTGGAGGGGTTTTGGGGGTTTTTCCAAGGCCACATGGACGTCCCGCTGCCACCCAGGAGCTTCGAGCACCATCAGCTCGGCCACTTGGCGAGCAGCAATGGCCACGCTTTGCTCATCCCGTTTCCATGCATCCCTCGGGAAGCAGAATGCAGGACAGGAGGAGCTGCCCCGGCATCGCTGCTCGGCCTCCTCCTCAAGCCCTCGCACCCCGGATCCTTCCACACGCTTATTTCTCTCTCATTAAAACACACCAGATATGACTGCTTCATCTGGCTGTGTCTCCTCTGGGAAAAAAATACACATTTGGAACACATTTGGGTTCCAAAATACATTTTGTTGCAATCTGCATTTTGGCCAAATGCAGAAAGAAAATGAACTTTTTTCTCATTGTTTTCTGATGTCACTGAATAAATAGGGACACGGTAAAGGACTAAAAAGGAATGAAAATGTTCAATCTAACAAGATGTTACTTGTTTTTAAGAAAAATCACAATTCGATACCGGAGATCTCAAACCGAAACCAACCACGGTTGCACTGGAGCAACGAACTTGCCTTGTTGCACTGCAGCTTTGGGTGCAAATGCTACGGAATAAATCTGTGGGACCAGAGGAATTCAGGGCTTGACGTGCCCCAGGTTTGGCACCTCGCAGCTCCCAGCATCACTACCAGGAAGGTGTCCGGAAACCCGAACAAACCTGCAGACCAAGGGGCAAGAGCTCATGGAAGCAGCTGGAGCTGCGAGAGCTTCAGCGCCAGGGAGCAGGGAGAAATTCACTCTCAGCCCCGCTCTGCAGCAGCGCTCAGAGCAGTGCAGCAGGACAAGCCAAAGAGTTACAGCCCCGTTTCACCTGCTTTTCCCACAAATGTCTTGCACTTCTCCTCCTGTACGGGTTTAGGACACCAAACTTCCCTCCTTCTCCTGTCCTTCCTGGATACCCTCTCCGGAAGGGTTTCTAGGATGCCGCCAGCTGATCAGTCATATAAAGTCCCCTCCAAAAGTCAGCTTTGCTGCTGTATTCAGAGCTCAGCTCAGCACACCTGGGGCCTTCAGCATGAACCGACAGTGCCTTGGTGATGGGGTGAAGATTGTTCAACCACGTCTGCACAAGCACTGCTGGTATCTCCCAGCCATTGCATTAGTCCTCACGTTATCCTGCACAACCACATGCAGCAGCACCTCCGCTGAAGATGCCCATGTGTCCACCCCATCACCTCCTTCCACGGTACCTGCCTTTCTGGGATGAAGAACTCATCCTCAAGGGGCGAGTCCTGGCCATCCAGATGTCCCAGGACATCTGACGATCAATAGAAATTGGCTACCTATTGAGACATACAATCCAACCTACATTTTGTATGTTCAAGACAAAAAAAAAGTGGGAATTTTATCTGTTGATGGTCCCAAAAGCTCCATCTCAAAGGCAGTCTGCATTTGCACGCAGTAGCTTGCAGTAAGTCTGTTTAACACTCAGATGGGGCCCCTTAGCTGCACGCACAGAGAGAAGGAAAGCTGAGGAATGCAAATGCTCCTTGAAAAAGTATCACAGAATCACAGAATATTCAAGGTTGGAAGGGACCTCTAGAGATCATCTAGTCCAACCTTCCCACTCAAGCAGGCACACCTAGAGCACAGGGCACAGGGTGGAATCCAGGCGGGTTTTGAAGACCTCCAGAGAAGGAGACTCCACAACCTCCCTGGGCAGCCTGTTCCACTGCGCTATCTCACCAGAACTGCCCCAAAGCCTTCCCTCCAAGCAAACACCACCGTGCTCTGCCGCTTGGTAGACAGCACTGCAAGATTTCCTCTTCAAATGCCTCTCTGTCTTTGCAAAACAACCCATTTCGTGTTCTGGCACCTGCACTTAATTTCTTGTTCACAGCCGACCCCAAGGACTAAGACCAGACCGGGGTGAAGACAGCAGCCGTGCTGCCTGGTCTGGCTGCTGCCAATGACGTGGGGTGACACAGATTTGCCCACCGTGTTCCCATCCGCAGCACTCCATCTCCTGGAATTGCCTTCACAGGCTGGAATACAAACCACCCAACCAGCCCATGGATCCTCCAACCTAAGGATTTACTTCCAGGCCTGCACAAACACCACTATTTATTAACCTGCATACAGAGGGGACCCTAAAATTCTGTTTTGAATGCAGGTAACATTAGCTCCCACGTTCAGCATCGAGCCTTTCCCCACCCGAGGATATCCAGAGTTCACATCTGGCTGCTCTGTTGGACCAACGCAGTCCCTGGCAGTTGCAGCTGAGCGTTTCCAAACCGATTTCATGCCTCTCCCTGCTCGCCGCTGCCTCCAGGACTCGGCAGCTCAACGCTGCTCTGAGCGGGTGCCCAGTGAAACGGGATCCATGGGGAGCAACGGGAGCACCGTGACCATCTGATAAAGCTCTCTGCAGCAACCACGACCTGCTGGCCTTAGACCTGGGGATCCAGGTCTTGGACTTTAGTCCAAGCTCAGTAGAGATCGGCTCCTTTCCCTGCTCGCTGGCAGCGGAACATGGTGCTCCATCTGCCAGGAGGAAAGTCAATGTGCAACTTCATGCAGTCGTGTCGGGGAGGCTCCGTCTACCCGTCCACCCCAGCAACGGGGCTCCTGCACGCCCTGCACATCGACCCTTGCACCAGAACTTCACCTTTTGTTCTCGGGAAATGTCCTCGATTGCTCAGCGAGAAAGGGAGGACGTAGGAGGAAACACAGAATGTCCTGCATTCAGGTGCTTGGGAAAGAGCAGTTCTAATAGTGAGATGCTAATTTTTTTTTGTAGGGATTTTCCTTTTTGAAATTCAGGATGGGAGAAATCCCTATTTGAGAATGAGAAGCAAAAACTTCATAAGTTTCCCTGCAGCAAGAGGATATCTGGAGGGCAAACACACAGAAGTGACTGACGTTTAGAAAAGCAGCCACTTTTCTAAGCTTTTCTAAGCTAAGCCACGCTCACACTTCCAACCTACCTGCTGAACCGCCGCTGCGGGATGTTCCTGGCTCCAGCTTTCCCATCAGGCAGGAGCAACGGGAAGGTGGAAGGCCTGAGCACCCTCGTGATCCCACAGCGTTGAAGCTGCGGAGCTGAGCTCCCCAAAACGTCCAGCCCCGTGCCATGGGTTAAACGGCCCCGGCCACAGCCGGGCACCCACGGGCAGCGGAGCAGGAGAGCGGAGCCAAACCGGAGCCGCTTCCCCGCGCCGGCCGCCCGGCTGCAGGTGGCTTTTAGCAGCGCCGAATTCGCCATCTGCCCGTTTTGATTTAAATTCCACTTTCCATGGCCTGCGTTTCAAGTTGGGCGCAGGGGTTTTTACAGCAGCAGTAATGAACCTGGAGTTCAAACAGCACATGGCGAGATCAAAAATGGCCAGAGCGGAATGTGTCCCGCAAATACAAAGCCTGGCTTTTCATTCATTATTTTTTCCTTTACGGAGAGGTTTTACAAGCTGTTTATTTTCTGATACAGTGTTGGCAGACATGCGGTCGGAGGAGAATCAATATCAGCACAGTGGGATGTATTTTCTTAAACGGTTTATAGGGGGGTCTTTGCTTTTTCAAAGGGGGATAATTGAATGTAGTACACACTGTACTTTTGATTTGTTTAACATGAAGCGTGAAATGGGTCCCGCTATGATCCTGCCAGTCAACTTTACGGCCCCGGCGACTCATTGTGAAGCCAGGCCCCCTCGTGGGGATCGTCCGGCTCAAGGGAGCGCCAATTTGTTCGGCATCCCCCTGCCCAAGGGCGGGCTCGTGCTGGGATCTTACTGGCCCCCATAAAACAAGCTGGGATGGGGCTGCCCAGGGAGCCGCGTGGAAGCTGATGGTCCCCGAGCTGGCTCTGCTCACCCTCTACTCAAAGGCTGCAGCGACCAAGGATAGGGGGACAAGGCAGGGCCGGGACCAAAGACTCGTGGCGGGGTTGGGTGAAGGAACCGGTGCTTTTGGTGCTGCCGCAGAGCAAGACCTAGTCCGGAGAGCAGAGACTGTCCCTGCTCTCCACGCGGACACACAAACCCGACAGGAGTGCAGTTAATGTCCAGGTGGCTTGAGAAGGCAATTTAAAAGCAAGCGAGCAGATGCCCTCCCCCAAAGCGCCTTGAAAGCCAGTCAGTTTTGCTTTGTGTTATTCCACGGATTCATTGCACCTCTCTCCACTTCTTGCCCTCCTGGCAACTCCCAGTCCACACTTGTGCATCACACTGCCCTGACCTGACTAAGGAAGAGCAGCTGTGAATGATGCAATGAGGGGACCAAAACCACAGCCAGTTTTCAGCCCCTCAGCCCAGTAATCAGGTCCTTTATTAATCTAAGGACATCTTCCTCCTTTATTAATCCAAGGGCATGTTCCTCCCGAATCCCAAACACATGCCATCTCTGCATCAAAGGCAGGTCCCTGTTCCCCTGCATGTCCCCTCTGCTGTCCCTGCTGCAGATACTTGCCGGCTGTCCCTCCTGATCCCCCTTGAGCCCATCTGTCACCTCAGCCCACAGCCCAAGGCCCGTTATGCCATGCACAAGACCAGAGATGCACACCTGACTGTCTCCATCAGTCCATCAGAGGGCAAACCATCAATTTTGGAGTAACCCTGTTGTTGACCAAGTATCTTGGATTCACCTTGGAGTTGCTATGGGAAGGCAGACGCTAGGAATGCCCATGCAGCGACACTCACCTTTTTGGCGATGTAGCACACCTGCTCAGCAGGGAGATAATCGAAGGGAAAGACAAATCTCCAGTTGAAGTTGCCCTCTCCACCCATAGACCTGTAGTGCACATCTGTCTTCTGCTTGTTCTCCTCGTGGCCGACCATCCAGCTAGGAAATGGAAATACATTGCATGAAGAACTAGGAACAAAGGGAGGGCTTTGGAGCAGCTCGCCCCATTTCACAGAGACTGTGAAGAGGCGATAAAGGGTCTCACTCCCTTGCTAGATGCCTTGGGTCGCTTTCTGTAAGGGTATCCCGGAGCCCGTAGGAGTCTGAGAGGAAATATGATGGTCCTGCAGGGCTGAGGGATGAACCAGAGGTGAAGAGGAGGATGAACTGCTGGTGAAAGCCGTTCAAGACGTGCTTGAAACTCTTCACCTCTCTCACCTTTCTCCTAAGCTTTGTGGGTATGTTAAAGACTCACTATAGCACTAAGCTAAGAAGTTGTCACTTCTCCATCCCTAAGAACAGGCTGGCTTCTAGCCTGCGTTCATGAGAGGTCCTCCCCCTGCATCCAGCAAACTAGCCTCATAGCTAGCCCCTAAAACCAACCTCCAGATGGAGGCAACCATGCTGGAACAGGACTATTTTCTCCCCTACTCTCTGCTGGGTCCAAAAGTCCAGATAAGCCAAAAGTCCTCAAGGACCAAGCAGCTTTTCCCCACGTAGCTCCCTGGCCTGGCCACAGCGATCCCCAGCTGTTCCCTGTTAGAGAGCGGCTTTGCAGCACAGTTCCTGTCCTGGAGGAGAAACTTGCTGTCCACCCAGCGAGCGCAGGGGCACACACCAAACTTTCCATCACAACTGCTTTTTCCAGGGGTGAGTTTTGCAAGTGCTGGGGTTTCATTCAGCCCTCGCTCCCCGTCCAAGATTTTTCAGTCTTCAGCAATCAACAGAACAAAACAGAACAAGAAAACAAATCCTTTTGTGTATTCACAGGCCTTCTGGAGGGAAGCCAAAAGATTCAGGGGGCATTTCTAATTAAAACAACTATCTTGTTGGATTGTTTTCCACTTAAATTGAAAATATGGGTTTTTTTTTTTTGTCCAGCTACAGGAATGATTCCCTCTTCTGCAACGCCCCAGAGGAGCACATGACAGACCCACATGTCTGGGGAAGATGGAGAAGAGAGGTCTACTCAAGTTCATGCTACAGTAGAGACCACATGCACATGTGCTACCCGCCCGGCGAGGGCTCGGTGGCACTGGGAAGCGTGTGATGAGGTTACGCTAATACTCAAATTGTGGCTGGATTATTGGATTTGCTCTGATTGGATCCGAATGGCAGGCCTGGGTGTTTGTTCCTGCTTTAAAGCTAGGCAGGGCTCCTTAGACGACGCAGTGTGAGCGCCCTCTCCTTGCAGGCAAACCGAAGCACAAACAAAGGATCGGATCTGGCCACTTTGCTGGCACCACGGGGTTTTTTCTTGCAGAATTTCCTGCACCCTCTTCACTGCAGGGAAGACATGACAGAAATCCAACCCATTCAACAGAAATCCAACCCATTCAAATCACACTAACCTGGAATTCAAAACGTAGCAACAACCATGGTGAATCAACACAAACATCTAGAGAAGACCACGAGAACAGGGCAGATGCACAGAGATGCCTTCCCACCACAACACCCCAGCTCCTGACAAACCGTAGGTCTGAGAATTCCTGTACATAATGTGTGTGTGTTTTTATGGAGTTTTAATCCATTAATTTGTCCGTATTTCTTGAATCCACGCAGCATAAGGTTTCTGCAGTACCCAAAGGCATAGCTCGGTTCTGACACCCACATTTGTGCAGATTTACCAAGGTGGACGTATTCTCCAACACCTCCTACTGAGCTCAGCATGTGTGTAGAACCTCAGAGGACCAAGACCATCCTTTCACTTAGGGTACTGAAGATCCCAGATAGTTTGGTGTAAATCCCAGTACTGCTGGATGGTTGGAAAGGGGCTCTGGAAAGCTCCATCCCACCTGCCTGGAGTGGTTTTGCCTAGTCCTGTCTTGAAAACCTCACGGGACCCCCTGTCCTAGGAAACATGCTGCTTCCAGTGAAATAAAGCTTCTTTTATTAGGAATTTGTCTTTGAAAACAATACCAAAATATATCTATGATACTGCTAATGTAGCCCGGACAGAGCTATCCACCCCCAGAACACTTTCAGTTCTTAATGAACACGATTTCCCTACACTAGCTCTCTTTTATCTGCCTATATCACAGGGGATATAGGGAGAATATATGGGAATACAGGACGCTTAGGAGGAGAAAGACTCTTTACGCCGTGAACGTAGCACAATCGAGACCTAATCTTATCTGAGAAATTCTCATGCTGCTGTAAGGCTATCGATAAATCACAAATTAAATAAAAGGCAAGCAAACTCTGTCATATGCATGATAAAAAGGCACCTCTATCATTTACTGCATAACTGACCTGGCAATGTTTTACTTATTATGCAGAAAACAATATCCAAGAGCCTGAGATTCCAGCCCTAGCACTGCCTAATGGGTAATTTATCTGTGAAATGGAGAGGAAACAGGCAATGGCCTCCTCAAAGAAGCTCCTTGAGATCTTCTGCAGACAAGCACCAGGTAAGAGTTGCGTGTCCACCCATCTCACACTGAATACTGCTGACAAGGCTAGTCATGGGTGGAAGGAGGGGTTAGTTTTGTCTTTTTCCATTATTTCCTCACCCAGAAATATGATGATGATGTAGCCTTGTTGGTGGATTATTTTTTTGAAGGACGAGGGAGCTGGGCAAGATTTTTAACTCATTTCCAGTGCTGTGCGATCCGTTTGGGCACGGAGAGTGCGAAACGCCAGGCAAGGAGCATCAGCGAGTGCTGGATGCTCCTCTTCCCCTGCAACCCCTGGAATGCTGCAATCCCAGAGCCCCAAAGAGCACCGAGCAGCCTAGCTGGAGCTGATAACAGTGCCCTTGATGCGAACAGCAGGTAAGCAGCACGCATTCGGGATCTGCAGGAGGAAAACTGGGACTGTAAAAGGGGGATTTACAGTCTGTTTCAGAATCCTACCTTTTCCTGTCCATAAATCCAAGGAGCATACAAAATAAGTAAGTCTCCTGGCTGAGACGGGAGCATTTTACACGGGATAGAACACAAATGGAGTCAGGCAGAGAGGGGAACATGCCAGAGCAGTTACTGCTGGTTGCCACATTTTTTGTGTGTGTTTCGAGGGAAAAAATAAAGGGAATTCCCTCAAAGCTATGCAAACAAGCTAACCCATGTATGCAGGAGAAGCTGTACAGAGCGGCTGTCCCAGAAGAAGAGCTGGCAAAGGGCTGGGAGCTGGAAATGCAGAACGTGTGTCCCTCTCCCCAATGGCTAGGGTATTTTCTCACGTCTTTTCTCTCTCAATATAGATCTTAGAGATGCAAAGAAAGCCTCGATGATGTAAAGTGAGGGTACGTCTGCGGAGACACATGTCCCAAGAAGCTGGAATTATAGCTGGGAAGATGAACGGCCCTTCAGCCCTGTGGGAGGCTCATGCCTACCACAAGCAGTGTTCATGTGAGGGCGCCGCTAATTCCGTCCGCTTTGGGACGACGGTGTCACGTGGAGGCAGAAGCAGGACTCACCCTTTCACGTAAATGTCACTCATCTTCTCCCCAGTGATGCTGAGGTCATCCAGGATCACGTCCTTTGTGTTCCAGACGATGCAGCGCAAGAAGAACCTGCACCACGACAGACAAGGGGGACACGAGAGGCATGACCACAGGTTTAGCATGACAGAATGCTTAAGGTTGGAAGGGACCTCCAGAGCACATCTAGTCCAACCCCCCTGCACACGCAGCTTCTGGTGGCCCTGTGGACTTGTCTGGAACCTAGAGATGTTTCAGACTCGCTTTCTACCAGGTAATTTCAAGCAATGTGAGGGTTCTCCAGGGAATCTTGGTCTAGAGCCCACCAGGACGGCCTGGCCACGTTACTCACGCGTTAATGCAGAGAGGCAAACCCATGGATAACAATCTGCATTAAGCGCTCGCTGCCTTCAAAGCTTAAATTGGGTACCCCCCACAACATTCACTGCCAGGTGCAGGACGTTGCAGTGCCAGACCTTGCAACTCTCTCCATGTCCAACCACAAAACCATCCTGTGGCCTGTCCCACGTTAGCAGACACACCCAGCACAGAGATGACATCAAAGACAACGTCAAGGCTTTAGGTCGTTCCACTGTGATGCCCCTCCTGTCAAACGTGTTGGAGCTAAGGTTATGCTTTCCACCTAGGCATTTCTCCTCTGGGAAGGAGAACCCATCCCCATCTGACATTTCCAAACTCTCTTTTCTCCTCATACAAACAGAACGTGCAGGGTGCTAGTACTGCACCAAGCAAAAACTAGCAAGAAGCAAATAAAAGAGTCACCTCTTGGCTTTGCGGGGCGTGATGTTGAAGGGGGGACCAGGCTGACCCAAGGATTTTGGGAACAGGTCCACCCACATCTGCAGCTTTCCCTGCATGGAAAGAAAGACACGATGTGAGGTGATCCTCACGCCTGGATTCCCTTCACCTCCTTGGAAACGCCTAGAAGTGGAGGCAGAAATTCCTGAAAGAATCCAGGGTTCAGTGTTCTGTTTGAAATTAGTTGAAATTCCTAGTTGATTTTTCTAGTTCAAATTTCTAGCTGAAATTTCTAGGTGAAATTTCAACCCTAGTTGAAAATCAAGGGTTGTCCATGCTGTCCCACTGGCCATCACCAGCCGGGCAGTTGGTTTATGAATGTCTGAAAAGGGGAATGGAAGATAGGGAGATGGGAAGGTAATTCCACTTTCACACAAACTTACCAGGCAGAAAGCAGCAGAGATGCAGCTGAAATCTTGCTATTTTTTGCACTGTTTTTCAGGTGGTCCCTTTAACTGTTAAGCACCAATGGGTGCCAATAAAACATTTTACTGTGCAATGTCATGGGGATAAAGTTTTTTAAAAAATACCCTTAGACAATCAGCCCATCACAGAGAGGTTGAAGGTTCCTTTGGTTTCTTGGCAGGAAAATCTTCGGTTTCAGCAGCAAACCCTAAAGCCCAGCGGGGCTTTCTGCCCAGCACAGGGCGCCCGGCACGGCCGGCTTGCACGGTGGCTTTGCAGTGGCTCAGAGCCTGATTCGGGGAGCTCGGCTGCATGCAACCGATTGCTGCTGCCCAGCACTGTCCCCAGGGACCCCAATGCTGCTCGTCATGGGACACACTCACGCTAGTCCCCAGGGTCCATCGAGCAAGCCCGTGATAGAGGTGCCTATAAGAACAGCACAGACTTGCTGCTCCACCAATAACAACCTGCCTCCACCGGGATTTTCACGGGGTAAATCAACAGGGAAAGGCATTACAGAGGCTCCGTGGTTAATCAGGAGGCACTGAGGGCTGCAGCGGCTGCCTGCGCACGGCAGGGCCAGCGGCAGAGCCTGCCTCCGAACCCGCCCCGCAATGCGACTGCAACACGCAAACACACGCTAATTAACTGCGCTGTTCCTGGGGGAGCAGCCCCCAAAGCACAAAATACCGATGGGTGATAATGAAAGGAAAGGGGCTAGGCTAAACACAGGTACCTGTTTGCTGCTGAGATTTGGAGGAAAGCCCGTTTAGACTCCATCTGGCTTAGCTACATCCCATCTGCGGCAGCCCCAACGTTTTATACCTCCAAGGGCTGCTTCACGCGGCAGAAACCACAGCCCTCTGCTCAGCTGCCGTCACAGCAGCCTGCAGTATTATTTTCATTACAGCTAACACGGAATTCTACACCAAAAACAGCTTTTCCACAAAAAAGGCATTCTTCTGAGGGCAAACGTTGATGGAAATGAAAACCTATTGCAGGGTCTGGAGCTGACCTCCCCAAGCACCCAAAGCGAGACGCAGAGCTGAGCTCCAGCCTGCACCACGGAGCGAGTGCTCAGCTCCACTGCCCAAGCCGACTCTGCTCCCTGGGAAGGGCCCTGGTCCCAGCAGAGCGATCCTCAGGATGGGGGCCCCAGTGCATCAGCTACAGGAACCATCTCTGCGGAACGATGGGAAACACCATCCTGGAAAAGATGCTCCCAGGCCACAAGACACATCCGGACCCGCGGTGAGATGTTGCTCTTGGTCTTGTTGCACTCACCTGCTCGATCTCGGGCTGCAGAGGGCTGTAGAGAGGCCTCGTCTCCACGTGCTCGGGCACCAAGCCCTGCCGCCGCAGCGCGTACAGGGCGAGCCGTTCCTCCACGGGCCCCAGGTGCGGGTTGGCGGGCTTGCCATCCTCTGCCACACACAGATGGAGAGCAATGTTACTGCAGAAGGAGCCAAATACTCATCTGCACCTCGAGAAGAGGCTGCTCTTCATGGGGGACATCTACCTAACGTGTGCTTGAAGTTCTCCAAGGAGAGGACATGAAAAGAGCTGTTCTGCTGCAGTTTGCAAGCAAACAAGATCCCCTCTGCACCGTCACTCTTCTCCATGCACAACCTCTCTGCTTTGGTAAGAGCATATTGCTCACTCTTGTTGAATGAGGTCAAGAACTAATGGATGGTTTGGCCATCTCCGGGCATGGGAACTCAAGTTCCCGTGTCACATCCAGATAAGGAAAGACCATTCGGCCTTGGTTAAGCCTGGCCCTCCTCCCTGCCCCAGGATGGCCCTGCGGCTGCTGGAAGGACTTCACCCACGGGAAGGGACTTCACCCAACGTGCCCAGCCACGCCGTGCCAAGGCCACGCGCCTCGGAGCACCTTTGAAATGAAATGCGCTCCATAAATATTATTGCAGCTCGGCAGCTCTCAGGTGATATATCCCAGCTCCTTTCTTGGCAATGTCTTGAAGTGGTTAACTTCATACATATGGGCTGTTTCCCAAGCAATGGAAACCTGGCGTGCGTGCGTGCGTGTGTGAGCAAGCGCACAGGAAAAAGAGAAAGCCTCTCTCAGAGAACAACAAACGTGGGGGTTATGGAATAACGGCCGGGCACAATGCTTGTAAAAGCCATGCTCTCGTGTTTAATAGCCCCGCTTTATGCGGCCAGGTTCAGCCCCGACATCGCTCGGCGAGCACAGCTGCTTGCCAGATCTCCTCGAGGTCAAGCAGCAGACTCTGCTCTGGCTTTTTGAACTGCTTGTCATTAAAGCAAAGGAAGGTGAAAGGCAGGGGCTGGGCGAGGGGGGAAGACCCCGCTCACTTTAACACCTCCCCAGCCCTCGGTGCAAGCCTGACTCAGAAGCAGAGGCTGGGAAGGGGCAGTTATTGCCCCGCTCCTCTTACGGGGAGCACTGCACATTTCTGCCTCGAGTCCCACGAGCAGGGAGAGGGCATGAGAGCGTGGCCGTGCCTCGTGCCAGGCCTCTGCTGTAGAGCCCCCGCCACCACTCTGCAGTCCTGTAATGCCCTTTGCTTGTCAAACTGCTGCTCCTGGACCCAATACAGTGGGATTTCACCCCATCCCTGGGCAAAAACACCCCTTGCATGCTTCGAAGCAACGTTTTCTCTAAGCAGCAAAACTCTGCCTCCATGGATGCCAGTGAGACAAGGCACCAGACGATGCCCAAGGAACTGCAGCCACTCTTTTTCTGTTGTTTTCTTCTGGTGCAACTAAGCAAAAGCCTTCCCCAAGACTCAAGGAACATTTTCTCCTTGCTGGCACGGACTCCTTTCACATTTCCAGCTCCAGAGCAGTCACCTCCCAAGGCACAAGCGGGCGGGCGCTGTGCCTTGCCTTGGTGTGTGTGATATTGTCTCCCTCTAGTGACTCCAGCCCCAAAACACAGATACGTGAGGCCAAAGCGCAAGCAGCCCGCGTGCTTGGCCAGCCCGAGGACAGACCAGGCTGGAGGGTCTCTGCCTGCGATGGACACTGCTGTCCCCACCTTGGTTTGCTAAAGGGAAATCACTGAAGAGAAGGATGAGGTTGTGCTTCAAGGGCCTGCATTTGGGGTCTGAATTCAGTCCCAGGGTTTGGTGCAGATCCAAGTACAAGCTGCAGAGCCAACCTTGGGGCTGTCCCACACCCACGTGGCCAGGCAGCTACCCGAGGGGAGCAGGAATATGCCCATGTCCCACTCCTGGCTTGCAGACCTACTCTGATGGAAGGGAGTTGGAAAGGGAGTCCCCCGTGCACGACATCCAGCCCCCCTGTCTTGCTCAGGACAAGGACGAGCCGTGTGCTCCATACCCAGTTCCGAGAGGATGAACTCCTGCTCCCGGAAGACAAGGCGGTCAGCCTTGTAAGTGGGAGCCTTGTAGTTGTGCTGCTGGGAGAAGAGGTGAAGCAGCTGGGATGGCCGGAGCTGGTCTCGCCACTGGTTGGGGCCTGACCTGAAGCAGAGGAGAGAAAAGAGCAGCTGAACCCACAGCAAAACAGTCCCCAGCCTTGGGGAGGGTTCGCAGCAGCATTACACCAGGCTGGGAAGGGATTCCTGGGCATGGGAGACTCCCAGGCTGAACACGGAGACACAGCAACCGGTGAGGAGCCAAGAAAGGTCTAAGGAAGCTCCAGACAGCTCTGAGCCCTGTTTGCCCTAGCCCAGTGAAGAGGGTGCCACATCCTATGCCCAGCACAGCCCCTGCTTGTCGGGCGCCCCTGAGCAAACACCGTGGGACCATCACACCACCCTTTGGTTGCATTTAGGTCTGCCCTCACTATGGGATACCCGAAAGGACTCAGGGATGCAGGAGGATCTCCCCAGGAGACTTCTGTTCTCTGCAGCATTTCAAGCTGCTAGAGGAGAGCCACTGCTCAGGAAAAGCGGTAGGCAGAAGATAGAACATTGCTGTGGAATCCAGCACTGCACCAGATCTCATAGGACAACCCCAAGCCAGCAGGCACACGGCCAGGGCTGGACTGAGACATCAGCTTGGGCCACAAGTCCTGCGTAGTCCCAGGAGCTACCGGAGCCATCAGAGGTACCTACGTGCAGTAGGTTTGGGGGAGGCCACAGCGCGCCCCGTATTTGGACAGGAACCGGTTCTCCAGGTCTATGACCGTCTCTCCAATCTTCTCATCCTTCGACAGGAGGTCGTAGTCATAGAGCATGATCTTCAGGTCCTTCTCCAGGGGCAGAGTGCAGCTCAGCTCAAACATCCTGCGCGACGGGAGCCAAGTCAGACCAATGGGCAGGATGTTCATGATGTCCCACCAGACCCTCCAGCCTTGCTGCAGGCTGCCAACACCTCCAAGGACACAGAGCTCACACATCATCATCCCAACCTTCTGACACCACAATGGACAATACAACCACGACACGTCAATGGACAATACAACCACGACACGTCAATGGACAATACAACCCCAATACGTCTTTGCCATGTTGCAATGGCTAAGCTGGTGGCCATGCTTCTAAGCAAGAACACCCTGGGGTTGCCTGGGGTTAGCTGATGACCCCATGCATCACTTTTGAGCAAACCTTGTCCCTGCTTTGGTTCCTCCATCTGCTAAATGGAAGTGATACTCATCTCCAAAATATCTAACCATGGATTTCTGCATATGAGAGGGTCAGGGATCATAGGAGAGAAATGGGAAGGAGAGAAACGGAAGAAATGACAGCTTTGGAAAACCCTCTGCTCTTTAAGCCCAACGCAATGCAGACTGCTTTCCAACCCATTCAGTGCCACTCAGCACGGCCCTTTCAGAGAGAAGAACCCAGCTCCAAGTGCTGCAAGGCCACGGAGCGCTGCAGAAACCCGTGGAGCTCCGCTAAGGGCACACACAGCATGGGCCAGGAAGGACAGCGAAGCACCAAGGCCCTACCAAACCAAACCGAACCGAACCGAACCAAACCAAACCGAACCGAACCAAACCGAACCAAACCAAACCGAACCGAACCAAACCGAGCCGCCGCGATCCAGAGACATCCGTGACACCCCGCGGGCTCCACGTGGAGGCTGGTGAGCCCGGCTGGGCAGGGATCCCTCCACCTGCCGCGGACGGGCAGCCCCGCCGGGGCCGGCACGCGGGGCCCGCGGCCAGCACCCCATGTCGCAGCCGCCCTTACGGAGGGGAAGTGAGTGATTAAGCTGCCAATTAAGAGCGCAGGAGGAGCCGGGGTCAGCGGAATGCAATTAGCTCAAGCTGGACGGCGGCCAGCAGCCCCGGCTCGGGAAACCAGGCTTTAATAGACGCCAGGGCCCGGGTTTTACGTCTGGCTTTAAAGGCGGGGTGGGAGGTGGCGCACGCCGTCTAGACGGGCCCGGCCGCCACCCGCGGCTGCCGCGGGGGGCCCTGCGCCCCGGCTGCCCACGGGGAGCCCAGCTGGCCCATGGACACCCTGCCCTGGGCTCCGCCTTGGGCTCTCCCTCCTTCCCCGCCGCCATTCGCGGCCTGCCTCCCTGCTCTCATTAATACTCTCTTCCGAGAACAGCTTTGGCCGTTGTGTCTCAGCCCAAGTGTGTGGCCCTCCCGCGAGAGAGACAGCTCAAGCCGCCAGCATCTCCCACGCGGCTCTCTGCCGTGCCGCAGGCCTCCACTTGCCATGTCTCGTGTTAGGCCTTCGACCAAAGAGCCTGAACGAAGCGCTGAGTTGCCCAGAGGCCCTTCACCATCAGGGGGATTGGTAGATGCCGCCGCAAGGAGATCCTCGGATCTAACCAATCCTCTTGGTATTTCCTCCCTCTGCATTGACCCACTCCATCCCCCACTGCTTAAAATTCCCAAGAGGAGGAGGAATGCAAGGCTGGGACAGCAAAGGCTGAGCGCGCACCAAGGCAAGAGCAAGCTCTGCGCTGGCCTGGCCTTATTCTCTCAATCCGACACGGAAGACTTCATGAACTTTGGGGCAAACCACAACTCACTTTCCAAAGACAGGCTCCAGCGTGCAGGAGATGTAATTGTCTTGGTCGTTTATGGATTTCTTTCCCACCGAAATCTTCACGTAGGGATCGCACTAAAGCCAGACACAACAAAAAGAAATGCAAGGGAGTCATTGCAGAGCTGACAACAATATTGGTGGCAAGCAGGTAACTGATGCCTTTTGTTCCAGCGAGCAGGATCTTACACCATGCTTGACTAACGCTCCTCGTCAAGACAGAGAGGACAATGAGACTGTCATCTCCTTATTACAAAGCCTTGTGACAACCAGTGAGGGCTGCTTGCTCTGCAATTCCCTTTTGAGGAAGGGGAAGGACTAACCAAAGTACAAACCCTTCTGAGGTCCATGGGGTAGAAAATCATAGAACCATTATGGTTGGAAAAGACCTTCAAGATCAGGTCTTGATCAGGTCAAGATCAGATCAGATTTATGGAGACCAACCATAAAATCAAAACAACAGCATGGGAAGAACCACTTGTGGATAGCTTGATGGAACGGGATTGATCTGAAGTTCTCAAGATGCTCTCATGCACTCATTATGAGTCATCTACTTGGGGGTTCGTGGTTTTTTAAGTTTTAAAAGGTTAAAGTATTAAATCTGCTCAAAAATATATTTAAAAGTGCAGGGACCAAAATGTCAAAAGAAAATTGATATGTCAAAAGAAAAAAATATGTTAAACATTGCCAAGATGCTGCAAGAACCTTAAAATATAATGGACACTCACTTTAATATAAACTCTCACTGCACATCTAAAAATTACAGCAGATATTTTTACATATTTTTAAGTGCTTAAACTTTTTTTCCCATTGCTAAAACCATTCAGTGAAGCCAGCATAAATTGTGAAGTGGTTCCAATGACCCAAGCTGGTGTTTCTCCCAGGGAAAAAAGAAAACTACAGATAAAAAACTCCAGCCAGTTCATGTCGTGCACTTAGAGGGACACACTCAGATCACACTAGCAAACCCGCTGGGAAATAATTAGCCAGCCAAGCACCCAGACCAGGTTCCTCATCGGGTTTCCTTCACTTGCAGATGGTTTTTCAGAAGCAAAGGATGGAAATGCGGCACCTCGGGGAGGTCGGCAGTGTGACCTGAGAGCAGCCTCGAGCGCAGCCTGGGACAAGCTGCAGGAGACACTGCAGCTCAGCAGGAAAGACCGTGGGGCACACCGAGATTTGTTTCAGGTTTTCAGGGTGAAAAAAAAGCATTTTTTTTCAACTTCTTTTTTAATCTTCCAGGGTCTCTGATAGGAAATTTCCAAGAAATTGGAAACATTCATTGCAAGTTCATTTTCAAAATCTCGGCAGATGAAAAAGCAGTTCTGCTTTGTTCACACCAAAATATTTTTTCTTTTTTTTTCCTATTTTTTTTCTGTATTTTTGATTGGAACAAAAAGAATTGAGGATTTCTCCCTGAGTGTTTTGGAGTTTTGTTTGTTTTCTTGCTTTTTCTTTTGTTTTCCAGACTGAAACAAAACAAACATTTTCTTTTGAACTGGCACGATTTGATTTTTGCACTGATTTTTTTCTCCCAGAGATTTGTAAAGCTTTGCACCAAAAAAAAGAAAAAGAAAAAAGCAGTCATGTGGACGATGTGATTTTGTTTCCCTTGGCACCAAGGCACAAGAAGAAAACCATTTTGCTGTTTCAACTAGCCAAGACGCTGGCATGCAGAGCCACTGCATTGCAGGGAGAAGGCAGGAGAAGGTTTTTCCCTTTGTGGTGTCCCAGGTGTTCCTGAAGTGCAGGTCAGAGAGGCAAACACCCACCTCTGGGGCAGAGCTGCCCAAAGAGCCCCCCTCTGTCCCCTGCTGCAGCCAGTGCCCAGGTGTTTCCAGCTCCATACCTTGCCATTGGCATCCTTGGGCTGCAGACCAAAGGCCCGGATGATGTACACCCTGACGAGACACTCCTGGGGTCCCCTGGCCGGGAGCTGGTGGAACTGCCGCGGCGGGACCGGGACGCGGGGGTCATCCGGGAGGGGATAGATCCGGAAGGAGCCCTGCGAAGGACACGGGTTCGGTGGTGCACACGGGTGGGTGACAAGCTCGGGCAACCCGGTGCCACTCCACTCCTGCAAAATCCACGTGCCAGCAGAGGCAGGGAGCAGGCCGAGCCATCTGGACCGCGTGTGAGCTGGGGTGGGTGGCCCGTTTTATGGCCCGTTTCCTGCTGAAGTCCTGCCCATAAATAATCTGTAGTCGTATTCCCGCCTAGGTCTACTCCATAAGACTTTCCATCCAGCAGGGCTTGTTCCTAGCTGTATTTCATGCCTGCTCCCCCATGCAGATAGCAGAGTGTCTGGCCTGGCCTGAAGAGGTTCACAGACTCTTCAAGGTTGGAAGGGACCTCTAGAGATCGTCTAGTCCAACCTTCCTGCTCAAGCAGGGACACCTAGAGCATGTCTCTCCATGCAACACCTAGGTTGCATGGTCTCTGCCAACAACTTGCTACTAGACAAAGTTTCACATAAATTAGAAATAATTTGGGCATGAACACCACTTTCTGCTGCTCAGGTGCATCTAGCATCTTGGCTAAACTGAAGCTTAATCTGGGAGATAACCAAGCAACAGGTTTCAAAAGCAGGGCTCAGACACCTAGACTGTGCAAGGACAAGGGGTCTCAGCAGCTGGTGTGGAGGATCCCCACCATGCTTCACATGGGAGAATCCCCATCGTGCTTCCCAGGGAAGCAGCTCCAGCGATGACCTGGCTGGGAACAAAGGTCTGGAAACATCTCTGAGGGTTTAACATGAGGATGGTGGACAGAGGTGGCCTGACCAGGAGCCTAACAGCAATTAGCTAAATTTTAGGCTGGGTTATGGGCAAAGGTGCTGCCCTTGGAGGTAGAAAGAGAGGTCACTGTACCTTGAACTCTCCCACAACGGAGGGATCGTCATTTGAGTCCTGTGTCCGGCCACGATACAGCTTGAAGGTGTGGCAGAAGTCCGAGAGGTGCTCGAAGTCCTCCACGCTCTCCAGCTCTGTCTCGTAGACCTGGGAAAGGAGAGGCCAGGTTTGCAAGGGCAGGGCTGGCACCCTGGCACAGCCCTGCTCACACAAGCCTTGATCCAGAAGCCCCAGGCCAGAAAAGAAGTCACCCTCAAGGACACAGTCATAGGATCCTGGTTACCCACCAGGACAAGAACGAGGAGCAGAAGACCTTTGACCACGCTACGATAACAGCACCTAACTCAGCAAGCCCAGGGTTGTTCTGGTGCCACAAAGGGTTGATGCCAGTTGATGCCTCGTCCCATGAGCCAAAGGCATCATAGAAAATCAAGCTGCATGGCATGGATGTTCCAACCAGGCAAAGATATGCCAAGTTTTTTTTTTCTTTTTTTCAGTCAATAGAGGGGTTTTCAACAACCCAAAGAGACTTTCCTGTTGGGAGTGTTTTTCTTGCCACCAGGCTTGGTTTTCCCCACTTGACTTCTACTTGGGATGTTACTCTTGGCATGTCCCATCAAACAGCACCTTAATTTCCCCCCTCCATTAGCAACCTCTGGCTTCTGGGACATTTCCAAACACTGTCCAGGTTGGCAGCTTCCCATCTCTTCTGCAGCTTAGGACAGGGACAATCTCTTGAACGATGAAAAGTGGAAAATTTTACCAGAAAGTATTTCCAATAGAAAATACCTCCTCAAAACCCAAACTATTCCCACTGAAGAATGCTGTCATGCATTGGGAGTGTTATAACCCGCCTGTGCCATGCACCCAGCTCCTTGGGCTACCACAGCCCTCCATCCCAACAGAAATACCTGAACTTTGGGCCAAAACTCTCCAGTAACAGACATCTGGTAGTAAAAGATTGTGTTTTTCCAACGTGTTCTTCTAGACCTTTACGCTTCTGCTCTAGAGGAATCCTGAAAGGAGTCCCCGTTCTCCTCCCACCAGAGCTTATGGAAGAACATCAAGAAGGGCCAAGGTTCAAGAAGGCAGACACCAGCTGCGGCTACTTACCTTCAGCGTGTCGAAGCCCTTCTCTAAATAGCAGCCACATTTTTCCCTCTCTCCCGTGGAAGCATAGAATTTGCTCCACCAGTCAATGAATTCTTCCTCCTGGAGGCAAGAGATACAAAAATGAGACGTCTCTGCTAGTGATCCACAATGAGCAATGACAGCAGCATCTCCCACAGCTGCCAGGGCTGAAGCAGAGCACGGCGCTGAGCCCGCTGCTCAGCCTCGTGTCAGAGGGTCCCTGTCCTGCAGAGATGAAGCTATCGATGAAGCTATCGTGACCCAACCTGCAGCTCCTTCTTCCTTGCTTTACAGAGGAAAGGTGCTCGGGGGATGATTCCAGCCCAAATCCACATGCTCGGGGGATGATTCCAGCTCCAAGCTGTCCCACACCAGACAGACCCCATCAAGGAGGCCACTACTCCACAGGGGAGGCATGGAGAGCTCATTGGAAACAACCGCACGTGGCAGATTTGGGCCAGATTGGGGATGGACCAGAGATGGACAAATGCTACTTCCACTGGAAAATCCTGGTCCTCAGGTGCTTCACCCACCTCAGGAGGACCACAACTCTATTCTTACTGATATTATAAGAAGAAATGGGCAATTTCATGCAGCCATGGCCTCGCCATGGTGCAGCCCATGGCCACCACAGAGCAGTTGCCCCATCTGATACGCAAAGGTGCCCAGCTCCAGGGATGCCGGCCCATGGAGAGAGCCGCCTTCACAACACGTATGAGCGTTATAGGAGCACGACTTCTGAAATTCATACACGCAGAGATGAAGGGGCTTTGACTGTGATTCATGAAACATTCCTCAAAAATAATGATGTCTTATTTTAGAAGTCCACAAAATTCCATCACACTGACCTAATGGAGGAATCATAATAGAGGTTTATTGGACTTATATTTTAAGCCAACGGTGCAGGCTTTAAATTGCTGTCTTGAATAGACATTGTTTTTAATAGAAATATTACATAAATTAACTTTGAGGCCTCTGCTCTCCTTTTTTTAATTTTTTTTTTTTTTAAAAAAAAATTGCCTTTCATCGCTTCCCCTGTTTTATTGTTTAAAAGGCTACATTTTAACCATCGTGGCTTTATTATGACATTCCACAGGTACTGGGTTACAAAGAAAGCACTTACACTAATCTGACGACTTACCCATGGTATCTTCTGCAGCCCCAGGACAAAGAATTTGGTTAGATATTTTTGCTGATTTGTACTGATGTTACAAAAAAAAGAAAAAAAGAAGAAAAAGAAAAAGAAAACATGAAGCAAGGGAAGCAGCTGGAATGTTAATAGCAAAGGATATTAATCCACTTGCCTGCAAATGGAAAAGCCAGTGAAAGCAATGGCTCCAGTACGGGAGCGACTGGATTCAGGGATTTCATTTAGGAGGCAGCTGAGAGCCAAGGGCAATTCCAGGGTTTTGGCTCGGTCCTGTGTCCTGGGGATGCCTGCAGCATTCCAGGCATCTTCCCGTTGGGCACTGGGATAAGGCCTGGAGACACCATCACCCAGGTGGACAAGACTCAGGTCTGTCCCTGTCCCTTGCCTAGAGGCCACCCAACATGACCATGTCACTGGAGCCTCCCCAGCAGCTCCGGGGTGTCCTGGGAAGGCAGTAAAGTCATTTCCAGCCCTCTCTCCCTAAGGATGTCCATGAAGACAGCCTCCCCATATGGAACATCAGGAGTTTGGAATATCAGTTTCCACAAAACAGGCTGAAAAGGGCATTTCGGCCTGGGTGGAAAGGAGCTGGAGGAAGCTGAGAAGCTGCCACATAAGGGCCCCATTGACTCCCGGTCAATCTGAGCCGTTGTCCTCATGTCACAGGTGAGGAAACTGAGGCACAGACGGGACAGCCCAGAGAGCAGGGCCTGGAGCAGAGCCACCGTGAGACAGCTGAAGGCTTGGTGCTCAGGACTGCTCTTCTAAGGATGACACACTCTTCCCTGCTCGGATATAGCTAATTACAGCACTCATAAAAATTGCCTCCAAGGAGCCTAAGCCACCGCCTCCGTCTCAGCCGTAGCCGGCCGCGCATCTGGGAGACAGATTTCCTGCTGTCGGGACGAGCAGATCCCAGCAGAAACAGCCGGGACACTTCAGGATGTGACTTCCCAGCCGCTCGTCCCTGCTCCTGCCTCTGCGTCCCAGCTGCACCGATGCTCGCCCGTCACCCACCACCAGTATGAGCTGCCCACCACCAGTATGAGCTGCAGGGACCGTACCTGGGTGCTGGGCCAGCCTCCCTGCTGCAAATCCAGCCCAGGTGTCCGAGTTGGGAAGCTGCAGATGTGCTTGGGAAGCAAGAAAAACCCAACCCGTCTTCAAGCTCTGCCTTGGAGGCCAGGACGCGAGGTTGGTCACAAACCAACCTAGGTTCTGCACATCCGGACTTGGGAAGCAGCAAGGAGCCTTTTTGCCACTGGACACAGACTCCAGAGTCCTTCACCTCCAACCTGCTTCCCCAAAAGCAACGTGGTCTATCAACGTTGGGCCTATCAACCTTGGGCCAACCTGGTCCTGCTTCCTCCAGGCCTGGGAACGGGCCATGAGCCACAAGTCACCCATGGAGACCTGCAGCAGCTCCAAGCAGCACCACGGCCTGCAGAAAGCAGCGCTGGAGGAGAGGGCAGAGCAACCGCATGCACAAAATGCATGCAGTTGAGCTGAGGAGCAAAGCAGATGCATGCAGGCAAGGAGCTTGCAGGGTCCCTCGCCGTATCTCCAGCATGTCCTCGAGGCCTGTCCTTGTCACAGGCTCAGGGAGACATTACCAGTTCCTTGCTCTGTCACCTTTATCTTGTCACCCAAATTGCTTTCATTTATTTGTTTTTCTCTATCCTAACCCCAAAACTGCAGACGTCTGCGGCCAGGTGAGGCCAGGACCTCCTTTCCTCCAAGAGAACCAGCCTGGCCAAGGCTCCATGGTTTCCAAAAAGTAAAACAGAGCATCCCCTGCGTGCAGCCGCGGCGCTTCCCTGGCTCCCTGCTGGGCCACCACATTCCCGCTGATCCAGCTCTCCTTTCAGGACCCCTTCGCCGGCAGGTCCAGCCTGCAGAGAACCAGCTCAAGAGACAAATTGGTCCTGAGCGGCTTCCAAAGGGTGCCAGCGGCTGCTCTGGCTGCTGCCACCCGAGCACATATTTTAAAAAAGGGGGAAAAAGGGAAAAATCCTATGCTCCGAGGACAGCAGCGAGCCTTGGTTGCAGCGGGGGTTATTGGCGATCGCTTTCGGCAGGAGACATTCAACACCCCCAGCTCTTCCAGCGAGCAGTAACAGGATAAGCCATAAAATATGTGCTCCGATTTGGAACTAGCAAACACAGCAAATAACCAATTATTGCAAATAGTTTACAGATTTCGACTTATTCTTCTGGCGCGCGGGCGCTGCGCTAAGTTGTCATTTGATGGGTTATTTGTACTTCTTACAAGCGGGCGGCGCGGGCCAGGAGAGTGGGAAGAGGAGCTGGTTCGAAGGCACCTTCTGGTGCTTTATGGGGGGACTGGGGGATCCTCGGGGCTTTTTGGCAGCTCCTTGGTGCTCAAGGGCTGCCCACGGGGACAGGGGACGTTCTTGGGTCACTGGGCTCCAGCCTTTCCAGATCCCGGCTGGCACGCAGGCGTTTTGCACTGCAACGAGCTGCTACTTTTTGCATGTGAATTTTCGGCATTAAAATGACCCAAAACTGCAGCCATTTGCCCCAAAGAGCTCAACAGAGGAGGCAATGCCTCCGGGGACAGGAGCCACCAGACCGCTGGGCTAGGGACAGCCCACGAGGGACAACGGGGAGCTGCTGGGGACAGACCCCAGCTCAGAGCCACCCCTGCCCCCTGCACAATGACCACTGCATCAAAATGAAGGCTTCGAGATGCCACCCGAGTGCTGGTAATAGCAAAAATAGTTATTATTTTTCATAAGAAGGTGACTATTTGCAGCGAAACGGTTCTGAGGTCCCCCTAGCACTGAGATGCCTTGCACATGGACACGGCTGAACAGCACAGGGGCAGCCGAGGCCAAGGCCGAGGCCAACTGAAAGGACCTGACTGGAGTCACGTGAAAACACAGTGGCAGAAACCTGCCCAGTGACCCTGAGGATCCCTCCGGCAGGGCCACGTCGCAGCCTTGGAGGAGGCCCCCAAAAATCACAGGAAAACCACAGTTTTTGCTCCCTGCATGCGCTGTGCTGCTGCTTGGCTTGCAAGGCGACCTTGGGTCATTCACAGCTCTGTTCCTTGACATTTTGAAGTGACTCTCACCAAAGTCAATGGTATTTCTGCCTTTTCCCCTTGTCCTCAGCCATCTTCCCAAGGATTCACTAACACTCCTGGTTTTTTAGTGCTATTCTCCTGGCGCACCAGCAACCCTGCTGGGATTCAGTTCACTCTGTAGGAAAGGAGAGGAATGGGAAAATGCCCCAGACAGGTCCTGTTCTTCTCTTTTTCTTTGCTTTCCTTTGAAAGCAGATGCCCAAACCAGGCCAAAGGCACCGAGTTTTAAAGGCATCTGTTAAAGGGAGCCCAAAGGGACCACCTCGGATGGGGTCTACATCTTCTCTAGCTTTAGCCACCGTTCAGCTGACCCAAGGCGGGCACCGATTTCTGCATGGAGTGCAAGGACTCCAGGCTCGGTGGACAATGTCCATGGAAGCTCTGAGAAGTCCTGGAGCTCCCTTTCCCCTTTGGGCATGATTTAGCCACCTGAATTCCACAGGGAGACTCCGAGGGATGAGCCCTGAGCCATGAGTTCACATGACCTTGGAAGGGAGCTCCAGGGACACGAGGGGCAAGATGCTGCAAAAGCAGGGGATGGGGTGGGTGAGGGACAAGCAAGGGGACCAAGGGTGGGTTTCTTCATGAAGGGGAAGCTCGAGCACACACAGGTATGAGGCCAGCTCAGGAAACACACACAAAGGGAGAGGGCTGTGCAGATGCTCAAGCCCCTACCAGAATCATCTCAAGCTCTGTACTAACAGCTCACAAAAACCCCACGCACAAAGCTGCCTCTTGGGACACAAAACAGGAATTAAGCTACGTTATGGACAACTGCAAATGCAAGTGCTTGGATTCATGCAGGCCCCAGGCAGAGCCATCAGCTGAACCATCATCTGAACCGTCATCTGAACCCCCTGGACCAGCAGCTCCAGCAGCTCCGAAATGGAGCATCCAGCCCGTGGCTGCTTCTTCACCTCCAGCCCTATTTGCACGTGGGGCCCAGAGGTGCAGGGCCACTGTCACCGCGAGCTCAGGGGTAATGTCCTCTCCCTGGTGGGTCTCATGGCCCAGCTGGCCTTGCTGTTGGTGTTTCCATGGCTCTTTGGGGGATTTTCACGTGTTTTCCAGCACATTGAGGCCATGCTGCTGAGGAGGCAGATAGGCAAAAAAAAACATGGAAAACAAAACTCACGCGGACTAGACCAAGGAGATGGGACAAGGAGATGCAGCCCCTCTGCAGCCCCTCTGCCTCGCAGGGCGGCCACGAGAGCCGCTTTCGTGCCAAGACCTGCGGCCATAAAGCGGGGGGCGACGGGAAGGGGCGCGCGGGCCGGCTCCGCGGGGCCCTCTCCGCAGCACGCAGCTTCCCCCGGGAGGCGGCAGCAGCTCTTTAGGACGGGAGCTTTATTATATTTAATCAGTTCTTGTAGGGTCCCGGTGCAGGCCAAGAGAATGGGTTCATTCCTGCCTAATATTCTGTTGCTTTTGTTTTAAATTAATGGCTTGCAGCCTTTTTTTTTTTTCTTTCCTCCCCCCATCTTCGCAAAATTTGATTTGGACTAAAACAAAAACATATTCGGGTAAGTTAAAAATGCTGATGAGCAGAGGCGGGAGGCTATTTATGGGACCTTTTGCTTCCACGCTCGGCAGCCCAGCTCAGCCACCCTTCCCTCTTCTCTGCAGGACGAAGGAAGCCCCTTCACGCTGCGGGTGCAGAGGAGAGAGGGGCCACTGAAGAGCAGCCGTGGACCAACAGACCCACACTCATGGAGAGCTGGGAGCCAAGAGGGTCTCCTTGTTCAGCAAGCCACCACCGAGGGGCTTCTGTGTGCACAAAGCTCACGAGAAGCAACCATGAGAAGCTACAACCTTCCCCCTTACTCCACGTGCTCTGCCTACCCAAACTACTCCAAAGGCCTGTCCAGCTTTCCTGGGATCCTGTGTTCCCAGGTCGGCAACTCTGCTAGGGATGAATTTGGGACTGGCCCTGCAGGGCTCCCTCGTCCCCCAAACCCTACCTACGAGCTCAAGCCTTCCTCGGAGCAACATCCTCCTCCTGAGGGCAACCCAAACCAACGGTGGTGCTAGGGGCTCCTCAGGAGGTCCAGCTTCTGGACACGGGCAGCACGGGCATCTATCACATCCTCAACCATCCACTGTGGACACCAAAGAATCAGCCCAAATCTACCTCCATTCAACCGAAAGCAGCAGATAGAGAGGCCAGGGGCTGTCAAGACAACATCTGACCTTGGGTATGGACATAACTACCCCTGCTCCACCAGGCTGACAGCGAGCAAGCTCCTCATTTGCTTTGGTGTGGAGGACAATGATGGTTGAACTACATGGGCACCTGCAGCAACGTGGAATCGCCACAGAGCTGGGACAGCAAAGGGAGCAGCAAGAAGCAAAGGGAACAGCAAGAAATGCTTCACTTCTGCAGATCTGGAAATATATATCATTTGTGTACTGTTCATAAAAAAAAAGTTAAAATAACAATAATGCAAATAAGTTAGAAAGGAAGCGATACATACATGTGGATCGGACCACGAAGCTGGTATGTTAATTAATGGCGAGCTGGTCATGCCCTCCGCAAGCTACAAATTAAAATGAGTGGTTACCAGCGGGGTTAGAGAAACCATGTTCAAAACACATCAGCACAAGCACATTTGAGGAGAAACAAAACAACTTAACCCAATGGGTGCAGCTTCCCCTCCCCTGGACTGCAAGGTCAAAGTCTCTGTAGACAGGAACCCATAGCACAAGGGCAGCATTGGGCTCCAGTTCTCATCAATGTTCATAAAAACGGCTTGTTATGACTGTTCTTTTAGTTTTTTTTTTCCTCAAATATACTCAGGAAGATCAAAGCTTAAAGAAAAATGAGGTCTGATATAACTCCCCTTTTGTTTATCTCTTCTTAAATTTAGTCCTAGATTATCAATGACTCAACAGCTCGGAAGACACAGGGTTTGGGCACATGAACAAGGTTGAACACTGTCACTCCGTCAGCCGTGTCCCTGTAACCTTAACCATGACCTGCCCTTGGCTGGGAGGTCCAACCCAACCCGGATTGCACCTCCAGCAGCTTTGTAAGCAATTCTGAAATCACAGGGTTGGTTTGGCTGAAGTTCCATCTCCACGTGAGGAAGAACTTTGGTGTGAGGGTGCAGAACCCTGGCCCAGGCTGCCCAGGGAGGCTGCGGAGGCTCCTGCTCTGCAGATCTCCCAACCCGCCGGGATGGCCTGGGTGCCCCGTGCTCTGGGTGTCCCTGTGGAGCAGGAAGGTTGGACTGGGGGATCCCTAGAGGTCCCTGCCAACCTCAACCATCCTGGGATTCTGTGAAGACCCAGAGGCCCTGAGCACAAAGGGTCCTGCAAGAGGACAACTGGTTGACTCATGGGTCACCCCGGACCACACTGCACCATCTGTAACGTCAGGCTGCAGCAGCGCACTGTTTTCCACCAGGAGTCATTCGATCTCCATGGATGTTATCTGGGCTGAAACCACCTACAAGCTGCCTTGGGAATTATCAGAATTCTACGGCTAGAAAGTGTAGAAAAAATCGATGTCACGGAGGAGCCGTGTGACGAGGCCAAGCGCCCCACTAGTATCCCCAGCGCAGCTTCTCGTGTGGTGGACACCAAGGGCCTGAACACACAGCGAGCCAGGACCACTGCACACGCCAAGGAGGGCTCGAACCCAGGCTGTTTTTAACGTGAAGGGATTAGGAAACTCAGGATGAGGGTCCGTTACAAACAAAACACCGAGCACAAGCGCAGCTTGTCCTTGGCAAGGCGGGAGCTGCCGTCACCTTCCCTCCACGCCGGGCAGCGAGCTGCAGCTCGGCTCACATCTCACCGAGCGGAAAGGGCTCAACAGCACGTTGCCTCCAAGCTGCCGAAGGGAGAGAAGTGAGAAGTTCCCTCAGGAAAAGTGCTGGCTTGGAGCACCAGGACGGGCTCCCTCCCCGTGCTCTCCAGAGCCCGTCGCAGCACGTGGCGAGGGGCCATCCTGCACAAGAGCAGCTCGGGTCAAGGATGACCCTTTGCTGGCTGTGTTCACCGGGTGACACCACCACAGCTCCAGAAAACCGACCTTGCCGCTTGCGTGACGATGAGAGACCCAAAAGCTGGGTTCAATCCAGTCTTCAGAGCATCTGAGGCCACTCAAGACCCAGCCTAGAAGCTCTCCACTGAGCAGCTGCCAGGGCTTTGGAAGCGGGTGCTGCTTCTGACCTGTTTCCTAACAGTTTGGATGTTTATTGTCTGTCCTCCTCCTGCTGAGTGCTCCCTGGTCTGCTGCCCATCAGCTCTACCAGCAGAGCCAAGAGGCGCCTGCCCACCACGCTGGCAACGCAGCAGAGCTTGAGTCAAGCAGCAGCTTCACAACCGCCTCACGGGGGAGAGATTTCCCAGGGCACAGTTACGTTCCGGAGCCAACGTGACCACCGGTGGCTTTGGCTAGGACACAGGATGACTCATATGTGACTGTTTTATCAATGAGCAGGGGAAAGAGGTATCGGCTGCGCCCGGGGGATGTCGATGGATGTCGTGCTTGCCCTTCCAGCTTTAATGCCTCTGATGTTGAGGACTTGGAAAAGACCACTGAGGACAAGAAGCAGTTCTGGATGCTGCTGGGATGATGGGCTCCTCCCCACCAACCTCATGCAGAAAATGGGAGTCAGTTGTGCAGGCTTCACCTTGTGAAACCCTCCTCGATGAGCACGTCCCAGGGGAGTCAACCAGAAGGGCAGAGCCCAGGACACCTGTAGGAGGTTCAGGGAGCCTTTATGCAGCATTTCTATGAGTTTCAGCTGCTTCTTTCCTCCTTTTTTGGTAAGCACGACGTTTCCCGTTCATGTGCAGGCAGATTGCTCCGAGCAGACCTCAGCCTGAACCTCCCGGCCCGCCTGGACGAGCTGTCCCGGCGCTCGGCAGCCTCGGAGTGCAGGGCTGTGCGCGTGTTTGTTTTCCCTTGCTGAGACAAGGACAACAAACGCTCTTTTGTTGGAGCCGTCCGGGAGCGAGGGGCCGGGCGCCAGGCTTGGCAGGGCGGGGAGGAGACCTTGGAGCTGCGCAGCCCAACACGCCCTGCACGCGGAGGAGCAGCTCCGGCTCCCAAGGACACTGATGGCCAACGGGCACGGAGCCGGTCCGGGGCCGGGAGTGACCCATTGGCAGCAGTCAGTGATGGGGACACGATGGAGACACGATGGGGACACCCTGTGCCGCTCAAGGGTTCCGTTGCCCCCCTCCCCTGCAAATCCTGCTCCTGGCCGGCAGCTCCCAGCCGGAGCAGAGCAGGATGGAGGTACCCGAGGGCTGCGAGGGTGTCAGGCCACCCAGCAAGAGAGCCCAGGTCCCACGTGGGGGGACGTGGGAGGAGCGGCGTCCAGGGCTCACGTGGGGAGGACACGGAGGGAGATGGTGGGAATTCTGGTCCGGCTTTCCAGGAACCGGCTCCCTCCTCCTCCCCTGACAAAAGGGGGGAAAGAAAATGGAAAGACAAACAAACAAACAGCAAAGAAGTAATCCGAGGCCCGAGCGAATGCCTCGGTTCTTTGCAGGGTGTTTCGTTTCTGAAGTGTTTGTTGCGGGAAGCAAACGTCCAAGTCCTTCACTTGGAAACGGCCACGGCAGAACGTCTTGGCTTTCCTGCTTCCCTCGCCCCTTCCCTTCTTTCCTTCCCAGCTTAACCTCTTCCCCAGTTTGGATCCGAGTCCGGAGACGCTTTCGAGGGGTTTGAAGCTGTCCCGGGGAGCGGGGCGCTTCTTCCTGCAGCGCTGCTGACGGCTCCTCCGCAGCTTCGCCAGGGTTCGAGCCAGGGCAGCTCCCACCACGCCAGGGCTGCTCGCTGCTTGCGAGGGCAAGCAAGGGAGGAAAAGATTACAGCTTATCCAAAGAGGCTTCCAAACGCAGAAAGGCTTTTGGGACACGCGCCGTGGCTCCGGGTAGGCACAAGTACACAACAGGCGTCTCGGAGCAGCAGCTCTCATCACATCGACTTGGCCAAGACGTGGACAGGGAGCAGTGAACCTGGGACGTCTCCCCTTGCTGCACTGCGGTGGCAGGTCCTCTCCTGCACCAGGCACTAAGCATCACCTCCCGCTTCGTCTCACCAGCACCAAGGATTCAGGACTCCTGTTCCTACCAGGAGCCCCATTGCTGGGTGTCACCTTCCAAAAACGCTGTTTCCAGGCGTGCAGGGAACCTCTCCTCCTCACAGCCACACAGAGACCCCAAGGCCACCTCTGCGTCATGGTGAACACAAAGTGTGTGAATCTGGGCATCCTTGCTCATGGTGAGCAACAGGAGTCACCGTCCCTTAGGAACCACTGGTCCAGGTGGCAGGTCTCCACAGACCTTATTGGCTCAAGAAGTCTCTCAAGGTTGACCTCTCCTGTCCCCGATCTCCTCTCCTCCCCAGGACAGAAATAGCATCTTTTGGAGCTCTGGCCTTTCCCAACAAATCCATGAGATGACGTGCCCAGCTTGGCAGGACTGCAGCTCCTGGGAGCAGACGGAGGTGTGGAGACACTGAGGTGTCCAAGTCCGACGGGCACCCAGCGCCACCTCGCTCCGCTGCACAGGACTCAGCAGGCCCAGCTTTCAGTGGCCACATGGACAGACAGAATTATTTTGCAGTGAAAAAGCAAGTTTGGATTAAAAGTTTGGGCTATGAAATGTTCCTCCATGGGGACACAGAAAGCAAGCGCTGGAAAATGCCAAAGGGAGGCAGCAAGGAGAAGATCTTCATAATCTGCGTGGAAGACCAGAACTTCTCTGCTGGGAAGTTGCAGAAAGGAACTATTCCAGGGTTAACTCTGAAGGAAAACTCCTAATTTTCCTGCCTAATTTTCTCAGCAATGCTAAGAAACTCTCATCTGGTTTCCCTCGCAGCACATGGGCGACGCCGGTCGCCCCCTCACATCGCAATGAGGCTCTGCATTTCCATCCTGCTATCTCCTGAGCCGGGGTCCTCCCTCCGTAACAGGAGCAGCAGATCCCAACATCCCCCTCCACATCCCAAGCACTTCCTAAGGATCCATCCTGCCCTGAGCCTGCGAGGAAGGAGGTCTCCGAGGCTTCACAGAGGGGCTGAGTCCCATCAACTGCCCCATCTGCTGCAGAGGGAGACAAACTAGAAGAGGGGTTTTATTAATCCATAAAAGTGAGAGCTCCTGCTCCAAGACCCCAAGGTTCAACTTTGTTCTCCTTTTTTTGCTTTCCTGCAGACACGCTCCAGTTACTCCACCGATACAGGATGAACTGTAATTAGTTGAGACGTTATAGGATGAAGTGCAAATAGCTAAGACAAACGCACAAATGGCAAGGCAACGGGAAGCCGATTAGACTGTCAGCACTACTTGTCTCGAGTCACCCTTCCTTTCTCATCACCCTTCCCAGGGCAACGTTTGCAATATCCAATATCCAGCTCCCAACTGATGCATCTGAATAAAAGCTGTCGGGTTTCCAAAGGAGCCGAGCACACGCATGTCCCAAGGGCTGGGGAGGAATGAGAAAAGATCAGATGGAATTAACAGGCCTCGTTTGCAAGTGCTGGATCTCATCAGTCCATGGGGTGGGCAAGAATAAGCAGGGCCAGCTGCAAACCAGGCTTGAGGCCCATACACGTCATTTTTAACAAAAACTGGGCAAAAATGTTGATTTTTCTTAGCGCAAGGCCTGGGAGGCTTGGCCCGGGCAGATGTTGCAGCGTCTAATAGACACCCTTCCTCCAGCGATGCCCTTGGAGCAGCTGGGAGGGTTTGCATGATGCAAAGCACCAGGTTAGCACGGGAGACGCAGCAAGGAGAGAGGGTTGGGGACGACTCCAAATCTGAACCAGGACCCCGTCAAGAGGATGCTCTGGGCCCAGCAGCCCAGCAGTGCCCGCCCTGGGACACGGTGTCCACATTTGATGGCATGGAGCCAGCGGTGAAGTCCTCGCAGCCGGAAGCACGGAAACGCCACCGAGGCGAGGTGACAGCTCAGGCTGTTCCTGCTGCAGGTACCATGCAGCACCCAAAGCTTTTAGAAGTTAAAGAAATGCACCAAAGGGAAGAGAAAGTCGGGAGGCTCTGAAAAGGCTCCACCAAACACCTCTGATGACACCAGCTAGCAATGGGGCTGAGTGCCAGACCTGCACATTGCCCGTGCACACACTGGCACCAAGAGGTCTCAGCCTTGAGCAGGATGTATCTGCGGGCAAAGAGACCCAAAGGGCTCCAGAAATGGGAAACAGCGACAGCCCCTGCTCTGGCTGAGTCCCTCCAGCTCATTGCATGTAGGGAGCAGCACATGCCTCCCTCCTCAGCTCTGTTAATGCATGACCTGTTCCCACAGCTTTGGGGCAGTAACTACCATTTACCATTTTGGACTAGATGATCTTTAGAGGCCCCTTCCAACCTTGAAGCTTTACAAGAGACTCAGCGTCCCATGGGGTGGAACCCACATGGGATGACAGCAAAGCCGCTTTCTGCTACAAACCAGCCCATTCATTGAACAGCAAGGAGGATGGGATGAAGGGAAGAGCCTGGCATGGGCACAGACTGTCATCACACACAGGGAAAGTCTTATCTGACACCTTGGCTTAGACATTAGGAAGACTAATGGGGTTCCGGCTGTTGCCATGTGGTGGAGGGGGTAAAAACAGGCAAGGGCTGCAAACAGAGGGTGATGACCAGAGAACCCCCCAGCAGCCAGACTTGTATCTCAGCTATCAAGCAAAAGAAGAACTCATTGTTTTCCCCTGTTGTGGTTTTCTCCATACCTGGAAGGGAATGAGAGGCTCCTTGTCGTCGATGTCAATGAGAACGTCGTCTTTGGGCGTGAGGCTCGCGTCATCTGCAAGGAGAGCGGCACGGAGATCGCCTGCAGCCCCAGCCCTGCCAGGAGGCTCCGCTCCCCGGCCCCCGGTGTCCCAGCGACGTGCTGGGCCTCTGCAGCAGCGCGGCTACACGCGGGTAACTGGATCTGAAGATGTCCTGCACCCTGGTTAGCTCCCTGCCAGGTCCCACGGGCGAGCCGGGCAGCTCGGCCACAGACAGCCCTGCTCGCCCAGCACGGACCTGGAGCCGACCTCCCTCCACCACCCAGGAGCACAAGGGTCCTCCAGCACAAGGGTCCTCCAGCACAAGGCCAGGAGCAACGTGCCCGTTGACAGCACAGGGCCCATGGGCAGAGTGCTCACCACCTACCTGGCTCTTCCTGAGGACCATCCGTCTCCTCGCCGTACGGGTCCCAATAGAAGTCCTCCAGCGAGCGGATGGTGCACTGCCCCACCACGGGCCTGCGGCCGAAGGGCCTGTTGTCGATGACCTTGATGATGATGGGGGGGCTGTACAGACTCTCCTTGGGCAGACGCTGCGGGCAGAGAAGGGAACAGGTAACACGGGGTGCCGGGGCCGCAGCTCTGCACCCATCCAGACCGCAGCAAGGGTGAGCAGGGCAGGACCAGCTTCACCACAGAATGTGTTTTCTATGCTCTACCCAAGCCCCTTCCACTTGTCATTCAGGGGCCTGAAATTAAGTACCTAGGTAAGCTGGGCTTATCAGAAGTGCTGAGCACCACGTGATGCTGGGGAAGCTCCACATCTTGTGTCCCTCATACCCCTAACACTGCCCCGAGGTTGGGCTGCTTCTGCCAGCAGGTCGGGGAGGAAGTGAATATTTTGCGTGGTCGTTTCAGGGAATTTGCTGAGCCCTAAGCAACCAGGAAAGGAGGTTTCCTCTATCCCCATCTCCTCTGAACCCCGTGCAGCCTCCTCTTCGCCAGGCCGGCAGGGGCAGGTGGCTGAGGGACCATTGCCATGTCCTGCTCTGAGCGGCACTGAGGACCCCAGACGTCCCTTCCCACCAGCTCTGCTAGAAGCCAGCAGTGCAGCCACGGTGTCCTCACCACTTCCATGTAGAGCACGCAAACGTCAAAGTTGGGGTTCTTCTTGACGTTCTTGATGACGCAGGACTGCACGAGCTGGCCCCCGCACTCCACCAGCAGGCTGGGCGACGTGACGCTCGCCAGCTGGTAGCTCTTGAGGTTCCTCAGCCCCCAGGCCAGGATCTGCAGGGAAACGGGCAGCAAGGGCTGAGCTGAAGGGCTGCCTCCAGGCCTGCCTCCAGGCTCCTCATCAGCAGAGGCAACCCTGAAGCTGTCCCACCTCGAAGGAGGCCTGAACCTCCCATGCGATTCCACCCTTACAGCAAGCCTTCTCTCCATGCACCAGTGCACGAGGTCCCACAAGACCCTGGCTACCCTGGGGGATGCCCTCGTGGAAGGTAGGAGCGGGTGACAGTTGTGTGCTGGGAAAGGAAGATAAAATGGAAACTGTTCCCCAGGGGCGATGATATCCAGCAGGGAACTGGGTCTTCCAGGCAATGATATCCAGCAGGGAATTGGGTCTTCCAGGCAGGGCAGTCCTGGAGCTGATATCCGCACATGCATGGCCAGCTCGAGGCGCTATTTATTATTAGGGACTGTTACACATGGCTATATTATCATGGCTATCATAGTATGGAGTGTTTATCCACACAACCTTGGCTCCCACCCATGGGGCTCGCCGCCTGTCGCGGCGTGGGGCCGGGCTCATCCTGCGACGGGAGCGTCCCCCCGGCACGTGCCCAGCGCTCACCTCGACGGCGGTGCGCTGCAGCGCCGGCTTGATGCCCTGCGGCACCACGTAGACGTTGGGCTCCCGCTGCGGCGGCGGGTACGGCAGGTCCGAGTCCTCGTCCTGCGGGGACCGCAACGCGCCCGTGAGCCCCGGCCCCCAGCCCACCGCCCCCCACAACCTGCGGCCCGTCCCCACGGCGGCTCTGTGCCACGGGGGACCGCGGCGCGAAGGATAGGGAAAGGGGACGAGGCAGCAGCAGGAGGGGAGTTAGTGTTAGTGACATGCGAGTCCTGGAGCGGGGTAAGGGGCAGTGGGCTGCGACCCACTCCCGAGGGGCAGCAGACAGGGGGACAACACTAAATATCTACAACAGGTGACAGATTCTGAGCTTTGCTCTCACAGAGGAGAAAAGAGCCAGATTTCCACTTTTGCCCTCAAAGTCATGGCTTGGAGCCCCGCCAGCGTCTGGACTCGCTCTTGACCTTGATGGTGGAGTTCAGCGTCGCCAAAAAAGCAGGAACGAGAACAAGATCTCTAAACATGCATCCCTCAACCAAGGGCAGTTGGAACCAATTTAGGAGACGAGCATTCTTTTCAGGCTCGCCTATTATTGCATTACATTAAGGGGGCGTATATATTTCAAGCGCAGGACTGGCTCAGGTTTGTGTGTGCATGCACAGACACACACTACAAAGGCATTTTTCCTGGTGGCACGTTAGGCACACCAGACGTGGTGGTTTCAGTTTCCTTGGCAGTGGCTCTTGAACCCAGCTGCTTGCTGGCTGAAGGCTCTGGCTGGCTGGGCTCCCGCGTGGGGCAGGAAACGGGGTGCAGGGCCCCACGGGGCTGCCCCCGCGCCCACGGGGACACCGCGCTCCCCGAGCCCTCATAGCACTGATGGAGAGCGAGAAGGTTTTCTGGAAGATATGGGTCTCCTGAGGGACATGGGGAGAAGTGTGGGGTGTCTCCAGCATCACCTGCACTCTGCACTTCTCACATCCCGCTCACTTGTCCACATTCCCAATTCCAGGCTCCCAACTCGGATGCTGTCCCATGTCCCCAAAGCCATAAGTGAGCTCCTCACTGTAAACACGTGCAGGTTGCTGGTGTTGGCAGCTCTCAAGGCTCTACTACATGTGGTGCTGAGCACCAACATGCTCAGCGTGCTCCCCAGCGCATGGGGTAACAGCAGTGCAGAGCTGGAGAAGACCATCAGCCCCTCTCCGGACACCAAGGTCGGTCACACAACCCCGGTGACACATCTGTGCAGTCTGTGACCCAGAAGGCCCCTCATGGAAAACGTGGCCTCCCCCAACATCAGCCTCCATGGCTTTAGGGCACCTTTTCCCCTAAGAGGGCACCAACATCTTCCCTGGTGCAAACCATGTGTTGTATCTCCTCATGGTGACTGGAGCAAAGACCAATTGAATCAGTCCATTCTCCAGGCAATCTGCGGTGCGAAAGAGCCTCGCAGGGAGAGGTCCTGCTGCCCCCTTCCCTGCCATGCTCAACAGCAGCTTGGAAAGCCCACCAGCACGTCCTGGAACCCAACACGTCAAGGCCTTCAACTAGAGAGCACCCATTTGAGGTCCTTTTCCACCCCTGCCACTCTCATTACTTTACTCTTCTCTGAACGGCAGCTGAAGGAAAGAGCGTTAAATACTTCACCACATTGAAGAGAAATGATCAGTAAGTCCTGGGGACGAGGCAGGAGAAGGGAGACAACCTGCAGGTACAGCATGGTAGTGGGGAACAAGCAATTCCCAGACAGGTCTCAACTCAGATATTTCTCTTGGCAAATTGGAAGGAAGAGATGTCCATGAAAAGGCCTGTGGGGCCTGCAGGCAGGCTGGGATGGTTTGAATGAGGACAGCTCCAGGGGAATCGGGATTGAAGGGAACCCTGGAGAACATCTAATCCAACCCTGAATTCCACAGGGATGGGAGAAGGATGAGCGACAGCCAACAGAGACTTGGCTGGTTGGGAGAGGTGGTGGGAAGTGTCTCCCACACGGCACAACTGGGTCCAGCAATTTCAGGGGAGGCTCCAATGCAAAGGCTGGACAATCTAGTGCCAAAAGGCCACTCCTGTTCACACCAGGCCAAAACGGAGTGGAAGAAAGTCTGGAGTCAGCCCAGTCCTTGAGATGTCCCCAGCCACATAAGTTATTTAACAGCCTTGTTATTTAGCAGTTGTTATAAGGGCACTGGAGACTAGTGGTTGCTGTGGATGGGTTCCTGCAGGGCAGGAGGGCCAGGCCACGTCTCAAGGAGCTGGTCTCTTTGAGAATCTCTGCTGGGACTTTGCTTGACTGCAGGGCGAGGCGGAGCAAGAGAGGAGAGCCGAGAGGCTGAACACAGAGATACCCATCGGAGGAGCCCCTCGGAGAACAAGGCAGGGAGGCAGAGCTTGCACTGCCCATTCCAGGGATGGCAGGAAAGGGAGGAGAAAAAGCGGAGACAGTTAGGGACCCATGCAGAGCACGAAGATGAGCCCTCCCACCCCCTTCCAAAGGCAATGAAGGGGTCAGCGGAGGGGGCAGATTTTATGCTAAGGAAAGCAGCATTTTCCCTGCCAGGGAAGGCTTTTGGGTGGAAGAAACCCACTTTGCTGTATCCCACACACCCTTCCATGGGCAGGTGGCCAGAGGGTACATGTAGACACATCTCTCATCACTCATCTCCCACGATTTGGGGGATAACCAGGCCCTGCGGTCACCACAGCACCCAAAGGACCATGGCCCTCACTCAGCTCCCTCCTTGAGGCTCTCCAAGACAGCAGCCCAGGGCTCTGGGTTGGAAGGCAGAGGATCCCAAGGGAGGTTCAGGGTAACTGACACTCTCCAACACGTGTGCTTTTTCCCAAATGAAACACTCCCGAATTCCCACAAGTTGGAAGGTTCAGCCTTTGCAACAGAGACATTGGAACTACTCCCTGGCTTGACAAGGTTCGAAGGAGAACGTTAGACTGCATCTCAGCAGCACAAAACCAAGCACCAGGCAGGTGCCTCCTTGCAGAAGGGCAAACGAAGGGCTCAGTCAAGCCCCATGGCCAACCCCTGTCACGAACCCCACAGTCTGGTGTCCTCTCCAGAGACTCTGGGTGTCCTTAAGTGAGCAGAAAGGTTGGACTAGATGATCTCTAGAGGTCCCTTCCAACCTTGAACATTCTGTGATTCTCTGATACAACCGCCCTGTGGTTTCCAGGCTGCCTGGAGCAGCCACCTTGCTACCGGAGGAGCACTGCAGCTGGAGCAGAGGTCTCGCCACGGCCAGGAAGGTTCCTCGGTTATTGCATGCTTTGTGTGCAGGGTTAAACACCAACAGAGCTCATGCACATGCCTAACACCTCAAGGCTTAGCTTAAAAGCTACCCTACGTGCCCTGATACCAGCAACATTTACAGGCTCAAGTGCAGTGCCCCATCCTGTTAGTCATCCTTAATGTTACTAAATTCCTGATGCTATTGACTGGAATTATCCAAAAAGAAGCAGGTACCCTGCATCCCCAATGAAGACACCGCTAAATCCCATCAGCTCACCTCATCCAGACTGGCAGAGAGCTCACTCTGTTTGCAGAGGAGAAGGAAAACACAGAATTAGACCCATTTTGCCCAGAGCTCATGCTAGGGTTAGGATTTCAATGGATGACAAGAGAAGAAAACTTGGGGAGGGGGAAGCTGCAGGGTGGGAAACGTGCCAAGGACCAATATTTTCTGGCTGGACTCGATGATCTCAAAGGTCTTTGCCAACCATAATGACTCTACGGTGATTCTGTATCTGGAGGGGGTTTCATCTGCCCTGTCCTAGGGGTCCAGGGGGAGATGCCTCAGTCCCACCAGCTCTGGTTACCATCTGCCATGGGAAATGAGGGGCCTGCCCTGTCCCAAGGGAGGGCAGATGGACAAAAGGCCTCCCGGGAGCGGAGGTTACAGGTGGGATCCCGCGGGGAAGCGCGGCCAGGGCCGGGATGCGCTCGCAGCGGCCTTACCTCGAAGCCGGGGATGTGATGGACGGCGGGCTGAGGAACAAACACACCCTCAGTTTGGGCACCCCAACCTGCCCCCCGGTGCCACCCCTGGGCAGCAGCTCCTTTCGCCCTGGGAGCATCGCGTCCCGTGGGGAGCATCCTCATGGGAGCAGCACCAGGGGGGACCCGCGCCATCCTCCTCCCTCCCCATCCGCTCCCCAGGGCTGCGGGGGAGAAGCAGCAGGAGAATTGGCCCCCGGCAAATCCCCAAGGAGGAAGACACGTGTGCGCATGGAGAGCGCGAAGGTGGGAAGGTAGCAAGTGGGAACACACGGGGTGCAGAGAGGAGCCTCTCCCGCCTCCCAGCCGGGCTGCCCCGTGGCTCATTGCGGCAGCAGCCAGCGCCGAGCTCGGCCGCCGGCTCGAGCGCTCCTAAATCCCCTCCGGGAATCAGCTCTGCGCTCCGAGCACCGGGCAGCACCACGGGGCCGAGCGCACAGGGCCCCGCGTGCTCCCAGCCTCGGCGCACGGGCACTGCGGGATGCGCCCAGCGTCCGTCCTGCAGCCGCATCCCCCGGGAGCGGCATTCCCCTGGGGAAGCGCAGGGCGAGCGCGGCGCGGGGGCCCCGGGGCGCAGCGCTCACCTTCTCCCGCTGGATGAGCTCGAAGGCGGCCAGCAGCTCGCCCACGTTGCGCCCGCCCTTGAGGACGGGGTGCCAGGAGAGGCGCGGGGCGCGCAGCACCCCGGGCTTGCAGACGCAGCGCCCCATGAACTCGTCGGCGCCCTGCGGGGGGTGCAAGAACAGGGGGGCTCGGACCGGCCCGCGGGACATCACCCCCTTTGCAGCACCCGGACACCTCCAAGACAAGCTCATCCGGGGGCCTTTGCAAACTCAGACTTTCCTTTTTTGATACTACAAGCACTAGAAAGGATCTTTTTTGTGCATTTTGCTTCCGCAGCAGCTGAGATTCCTATGGTTTCACACAGCTTCCCAGAACAGGAGCTCCGAGCAGAACATCGGGTATCAGCAGCTCTTTGGAGAGCGCAAGCAGGGCCTCCAGGGACGTACGGTGACGTTAGAGCTCCTCTGCTCATCACATCTGCCCTCAGCCCGCTCCATCCCCAAGGGCCCCGCTCCCCCCGACACACTTACGTAGGTGTCGTGGTCATAGATCTCCACCACGACGCTGGGAGGGCACTCGGACACGGTCTGGGGGTCCCCAAAGATCTCTATCTCGTAGAAGATGAGGGTCTGGTCCCACGTGGGGTTCAGGGTGTTCTTGATCACCACCGTCTTCTGGCTTTGGTGGAGGAAGGAGACGATGGCATAAGGATCTGCAAGAGATGTTGGGCAAAGTGTTAAGGGTCAATTAGAGCTACCAGTCTAAGGAGAGAGCAATTAAGAGAGTTGTTAATTGTGATGCAAGGGCCAGCAGGCTGTGCTGGGAATGCAGCGAGCAGGCTGAGGGACATCGTGGTCTTTAGAGCAGTGACATTCCCGCTGTGTCCCAGGCAACTCTGACCAAAATAACCATCTGTTTTGGAGGCCAAGCATCTTCCCAAGGTCCGCGGGCATGGGAAGTGCTGAGGAGCCCAACAGCGACCGGATGACTTGGAGAAGACACACGCAAAGACACGTTGTCCTCGGCTCTGCCCTCGACATGGATCTGGGGAACTCTCGCTTTGTTCGGAGCGCTGTGCTCTGGGTGGGAAGCGGGAATTTTGACTTCCACGGGAGCTGGGGCTGCCGGGCTCCACACGAGCTCCTTCCCCTGGGCATGGGCCTCAGTGCCCCATCAGGCAGCGACATAGGAAGGTACATGGTGGGTGGGCATCGGGTCATCTCCTCATCCACCCACCCCTTACCCTGGCCACGAGCTAACCCCAAGGAGCAGCTTAGGACGGGCTCTCTGACGCCCACCCCAACACACCAGCTGTACCAGCCCTCCCTGAGCCGCAGGTGACACCCTCAGCTCAGGAACCCCCTCCAGAAGTTTGTTCTCCATGGCTTTGTCCTGCCTCCCCAGAACCACCCCCAACTACGTCCCTGGAGAGGACTTAAAGCTGCATGAAGAACATCTCCTGTTTGCAGTGGCCCTGGCTCCCACTGCCTCCCCAGAGCCCCTGGGGTCTCACATCAGAAGAGGGAAGCAGCAGCAGCCCACCCACCCACCCTCTG
>VZSG01000646.1:366863-387933 GCA_013398315.1 Nothoprocta pentlandii
AGCAGCACCCCCGGGACCCTGCAGCTTTCCACCAAGCCCCAACCCCTAAATTAGCTGGGTTTGAAGCTGAAGAGCCTCAGCCCCCGAGCTCTTCCTCACACAGGACCATCACAGACCAGTGCTCATTGCAGCTCGCTCTGGGGCAACTGCAGCAGCCCAAGCAGCTCCGGCTGTTGATCCACGCAAAAGCCCGTGGCCACCTCCTTTCCTTGGAGAGGTCTCCTCTAGGGAGACCTTTGGAAAGCCCAAGTGGCCACCTAGCCTCCAGCAGCCACCACAGATGGAGAGGCCGTCTTTAATTAGCACAGCAATTAACAGAGGAAGCCTGAAGTCAATTAACAGCAGACCCCTGAAACGTGGGGCCTTCCTTCCCAGGTGCATCCAAGGACCAGGAGCCGGGAGGAGGCAGCTCTGGTGGTCACAGAGCCCACGTCAAGGGGCTCCGTGCATCCCCGGACTCCTTGTAAGACCCTGTGAAGGCTAAATGCCTTTTATTGCCCTTTGCAGCAGCAAAAGTCGATTTTTAGCATGAGTCTATAGTAGATTTACGGTATCTACTGGTCCTTACTGGGGACCGGTGAGCAGGGACCACCATGTCCCACGTGCCTGGTCCCCAGCAGACTCCGACTCCCCCCAAATCCCAAGTTCCCCCCAAATCCCAACCTTCCCCCCAGTCCCACGCTCCGCATCAGCGGGGGCCCCGCAAGCCCCACGGGGCGTGTGGGGACCCCCTGCGCGGTGCCCAGGCTGCCAGGCTGGGCTGGTGCCCATGGGGGGTCCCGGCTGGGCACGGGGCGCCCTGCCGCCTCCCGCGGGATCGCGCAGTTCTCCCGCCGGATCAGAGGCGGGGAAGGAGCGGGGCTCAGCGTGCTGCAGGGAGCTCCCTTCACACCGGGAACAACCTTTCCCACTTAGGCGCTTTTTTCCAGCTAGAGCAAAGCAGAATGCGTTACAATAAACAAAAAAAGCATGGACTGGGATTTGCTTTTTCACTCTTTTTTTTTCCCCCTCCTGTTTCGAAAGGAGCCTCCATAAAGCCCCTTTGTTTAGGCCCTGGTGCGCAGGCAGGTTTGTTTTTCTAACTGTGCAAAGCCCTTTCCTGACCTCCCTTGCGCTTTGCCGGGGCAGCGCGGATCACAAGCGCGCATTGTAACGCCGTGGTGCTCCTGTTGTCCTTGGCCGGGCTCTGCCAGGGGCAGCGGCTCCGCTCCCCGCTCCGCAACGGGGGCCAGGAGACCCCCCCGGCCCCCCCGCTCCCAACAACCGCCCCTTTGTGGAGGTGACGGGGTGCAGGGACGCGGGGTCCCTCCTGCCCGCGCTCCAAAGGGAAGGCGGCACCAGGGCTCCCCGGGCGCTCCTGGCACCCCGGATGCAGCCCCGGGGTCGGCGATGGCTCCAAGAAGCTCCCCTGGAGCTCCGAGAAGCTCCAAGCCCTGCTCCAAGAAGCAACGTCCCCGTTTCCCTGCCTTTTCACCCCAAAATGGCACTCCTGAGCATTCACCGGCACAGGCGGCGGGGACAGGGCACTTGCAAGGACCAAAGGAGCCGCACGCAGAGCTCCACTCAGAGAGCTCGGGAAGGGCCAGGAATCACGGAGCAGATGGGAGTCCCTGCAGCATCCCAGCCCGTGTCCGGGTGCTGGGGCTGCCCACGTGGGACGGGCTCCATGGCTCCCGACCCTGGAAGTGGCCACGTGGGAATGGGGTCCGTGCTTGGCTCCCGCCAGCTGAAACCAGAGCCGCCCCCGGCACGGAGCCACCCGGCGCTCCCATCCCAACCCGGCATCCCAGCCAGGACCTGGGAGCTTCCTCGGCAGGAACGTCTCCCATTTCCCGCACATCCGCGGGAGATGCTGGAAGCGGCACCCCCTGCACGGGCCGGGCTGCGGAGGGGCCGAGTGCGGATCCCGGCCGCGGGAACCCCTGGAGCTGCCAGCTGCGCTGCAGCCGGGCTCAGCGCCGGGAACGCTGCCCCTTCCCGCCACAAAACGCTCCCTCCTTCGCCGGACAGGCGGTTTTGCCCACAAAGGGGCATTTTTTACCGCTCGGGCTCAAGGAATCGCGAGCCTGAGCGCCCCGAGGGAGGACACGGCAGCCTCCATTCCCAGCGCCCTCGCAGGCTTTCCAGGCCGGATAGCGCAGAAGCTGCCCTAGTTCGACGTTTGGCAATGAAAATAAATACGAGCCATTTTACAGATCCGTCGCTTTCTTTTTGGCCCTGTTTTTCAATGAGTTCTTTCATGCACAATAAACGGAGCACGAGGCTCCCGGCTTGCAAGGTGATGAGGAAGAGGAGGGCGGGCAGAGGGGAGCAAGGAGGCCATGGAAAGGACGACCCTCCTATGTCCCTCCTCCCTCCTGTTCCAGCACGTGCTGCTTCTGCCCGTTCCCCTGGATTTTGTCACCATAAAAGCGCCCAGGCCAGACTCGGGAAGAGAAATTCCCTGTCCAAACGTTCCCGGGTCTGCTAAGCAAAGGGAAAAGGGAGCAAGGGGAGGGTTTGCGGTGGGACCCTCCCCCATGCAAGGGATGGATGGGTTCGCCCCATCCTGTGCAGATGTGGCCGCATCTGCAGGTGACAAAGCGATGCAGCGGGGACAGAGGGAAGTGTCACCAGGAGCCCCGTGCACCCGGAGGTGCCATTGAAACCCTGGCAGCGCAGGGAGCGCCTTGGACCCGTGCGCGGGGCCGGGATGCGGCTCCGCTCACCTGAGAAGCTGTCCTTGTCCATGGCGATGAGATCCCGAGCTTGGTACATGTAGCAGCGCAGGTGGTACCTGTTCCCGTCTGCGCGCGGGAAACGGGAGCGGCTCAGCGGGATCCGGGCTGAGCATCCAGCAGGGAGCCGCCGGCCAGCGCGCCCGCGGGAGCAGCTCCCGGGACAACGGGGGAATCTCCCCCGCCTTGCACAGACTTACAGTCGAAAATGCAGGAAATGGTGGGTCTGTTGACTCCAAAGCTGAGGGTCGAGGCGGATTTGCCATCGTCGCTCTTGTCATCGGTCACTCCCCCCTGCAAGGAAGGGAACGCGGCGTCGGGTGCGTCGGGGCCCTTCGGGGACCCGGGTCCCTCCTGTCCCCCGGGAGGAGCAGAGGGAAACGCAGGGATTGCTTTTTACAGAAATCCAAGGGGGTTTGGGGCTCCCAAGAGCCGCGGCCCCCAGCAGCCCACGCGCACGGGCCCTCCGACCCCATAAAAGCCCCGCCACGAAGCGCCCGCTTCATCGCCCTGCTCGCGGGGCAAATATTTTCAATTATCAGACGTTAGGGAGAGACGGCGGGGATATTGCAACAAGGGGCGGGAAGGGAAAAAGCGGGGCCGGGATGGAATTTCCAGAGCCGGGAGCTGCTCGGTCCCAAAAACCCGTCAAGAACTTAGGTGGTCCGAGGAGCCTTTCCCAAGCGCTCCCGGCAGGAATTGCCATTACCGCGACGGTGTCTGCAGAGGAAGCGCCGGGGTTTGTGACAGTTGGGTCACGCCGAGCGTTTAAAGGCCACCCCAGGGCTGCCGCTGGGTCCCCGCGCGTCCCCAGGGCCGGGGGCAGGCGGCGGCGCGGGGAGCTCAACGGCTGCTCGGCTCTTGCGAGGAGCGCGGCGGCGGCCGCGCAGCTCCCGGCACCGCGCGCATCCCGCGCGGGAAAAGCTCCCCGCACCCTCACACTGTCCCCGCAACCACGGGCTCCGTGCAGGTATCCCGAGGCTGGGGCCAACGCCCGCTCCTCGCTCATGGGCAATGAGGGGCTCGCGAGCGGACCCCCCCGAGCAGCTAAAGGCTGCGAAGAAGGGCTTGGAGAGCGCGAGTGTGGAAAAGGATCCTGCTTCGGGATCTGGTTTCTGGGGTCAACGGGCAGCAGGAGGCACCTCCCTAGCTCCAGACGTCCTCCCTTCGTCCTGCTGGACGTACAACGGAGCCTGCGCAAACGCTGGCCGTGCAATGGGAGGCCGTGCAGGGTGTCCCAAGAGCCACGCAGCGCGCATGGCAGCGGGCACGGCCGGAGCCGGGGCCACTCGCTGGCTTGGCAAGCACAGCAACTGTCCCCTCCGGGGCAGTGTCCCCGCAAGGACGCCCGCCCCAACGCGCTGTTCCTGCCGTCAGGGCACGGGCCACCCCTTGGCGCCCACATTTACTGCTCTTCCCACCAGCAGCCCCATGTCAGACTGGGGAGCTGCTGCAAACCTGCTGGGGACCTCTGGCAAATGTCACCACGGGTGGCCCTGCCACGGGCGGCTTCTCGGGTGTTTTACGTGGGGAAAACCCAAAGCTCAGGTGCAGACCCGGCCTAGGGGCTCTGCAGCGCGAGGCCGGCGCGGAGCACGACGAGGAACCGGCCAAACGGGGGGAAAGGGCCCATAAAAGGGTCTTTGTGCTGCCGGGGTTGCTCTAGCTCCTGCAAACGCCGGCGATTACGAAACCCGCGTAAGGAGGCGGCCAGGGCATTAGCAAAACAAATAACGGAAGGTGGAGGCTCCAGATAGCGTGGTTTCCTCGGAGCATGATCCCTGCTCTGGGAATTGGGCGGCGGGATGGGTAGGCGCTCCTGGCCGGAGCCTATCGCAGGAGCAGAAAACCGGGACAACCAAGGAAAACAGGGACCGTCCTGCCCTTGGGAAGGGACCGACGCTCCCCAAGGACGGCCCGTGGGGATGAACGGCCGGGAGCGACCGGCACCTACCAGGGCCCCCTCCAAGGCGAAGACGGCGGCGGCGCCCGTGCGCTCCAGGGGCTCCATGCGGCGCCTCCAGCGGCGGCGCCGGAACGTGTCCGTCTTGCGGTACTTCATGTGGAAGCGCCAGCCGAAGAGCGACGCGTATTCCCAGCCCTCGCCCGCCAGCTCCTCCTGCCTGCGCTGCGGGCACAGAGGTCGGGGCGGTGGGAACGCAGCCGGAGGAGCGGGAATGCAGCCGGAGCAGGTCCCAGGAGGGGACACTTTGGGGACCGCAGCACTAGCTCTAACCCGGAGCCCCGTCACACGCTCTGCCCACCTTGTTGGGCTGAGGCTCCCATTCCCTCCGGTGCCCTCCCCACACGCCACCATCCCGGGTTGCTCCCGGGCCAGCCCAGCTCTGCCACCAGCCTGGGAGCCCTGGGCAACCTCCCCTAGGGGCCACAATGGCCGGGGATGGGGTCTTTCCCTGGAGGTGTCCCGCAGGCGGGTGGCACGCGGGACCTCCTCGAGGTTTCCCCTCGGTGACGGGCACCAGGGCGCCCCTGCTCTGCTCTCCTGCCCCTTGGGGCCCCGCGTGGCCGGGGTGCCCCCTTGCTTTCCATCCGCAGCCCCGGAGGAGGAGGAGAAAAGGGGGAGCAGAGGTGCCCTGGAGGGCAGGGGACGGCGCGGCCGCGCTGCAGGGACATGTGCAGTCCGACTGCACCACCTAGAGGGAGGCCAAGGCCGGGCCGGGCAGGAACGTCGCCCAAGGCGGCGGCCAGGAGAGCCCCCCGGACAAGCAGCCCGGGTCCCCGCGCGGCCCGGCGCCGTCCTACCTTGCGCGCGGCGTCGAGCTGCGCGAGGTCGCGGCGGCGCAGGCGCACCCAGCGCCGCCGCCGGTTCGTGTGGTACATCTTCTCGGCGGGCACCCACGCCTTGGGCTTGCGGTCCGGCGGGATCGTGATGCCGTATTCCCAGCCTGGCAAGCAGGGGACACCCGGGTGAGGTGGGACAGGGGGTTGCTGCTTGGCCTCCCGCCCGGGACCTCTCCCTAGGCATGCTCCAGGTTGGATGGATTCCTATGGCCAAGCTCGTTCTCCAGGACACGGATCTAACGAGCTTTCCCAGCCTGCTGGTCCACAGAGATAAGAAGCCACCATTGCTGGTGGCCAACACGCTGGGGATGCCCAGGGGACGGAGCCAAGGTGCCAACCGTGGACCAGCGTGGCTGAATTGTGACTGTGTCGGATGGTCTCTGGCCTGCCGCTTTCTTCCCAAAGAAAGAACAGCCTCGCTCCTTCCCCACGGTGCAAAGGAAGGGGATGGGAACAGGGAAACAGCGCAGGCACCCAGCGCCTCTGCCCGGTACCTTTCTCGTCCACAGCTCTGTTGAGGTCGGTGTCCCACTCCACGTCTTCCCACTTCCAGCCCGGCGGACACTCAATCTCCTCCTTACTCAGCACCTTCTCTCCGTTCTGCGGGACGGAGCAGCACTTCTAACCAAACGGTGCCCAGCAGCTCCCCACGTCTCCCAGAGCCCCGGGCCCCAGGGACGACCTGCCCCTAGGGACAACCTGCCCCTAGGGACCAGCCCAGCTGCCCCTTTCCCCAGGGGACACCGCGGGTGCTGCCCGCTCCGGGTGCCCGGCTCCTCACCACGTCCGTGTAGGCGTCCGACATGTGGATCCACTGGCCGCCGGGCAGGCGCAGCTGGTTCTCGAACACCTCCTCCACGAAGCTCAGGTGCCCGGCGTCCGCGTCGTGCAGCAGCCTGCGGGGACACGCGGCGGCCTCAGCGGCGCCCCGTCCCGCGTGGCACCCGGCGCCCCCCACGGCACCGGCATCCACGCTGCATTAACACCACTGTGCTGCAAGAGGCAGCGCTGCGCCCCGCGGGGCACCAGCCCCTTGGGCACGTCACGACGGGTGCTCGGGGACACCCGGCTGCTGTCCCCAGCGCTCAGAGCCATCACTCACGTCTTCTCCGGGCTGATGAACCAGTCGCCGGCCCAGGTCCAGCCCGCCGAGGGTCGGAAACTGTCCTTGGGCAGCTTGATCCTGCCCGTCACGTCCGAGTACTTGGGGTAAGTCAGGCCGGTCGTGCCCCAGTTCCCGACCAGCGCCAGCTTGGTCTGGTTCTCATACTGGGATAGGGAAAGCGGAGACGTGTTGGTGTGAGTGCAGAGTGTGTGGAACACCCTGTCCCTCTGGGAGGGCTGCATCCCGGGGCTGCTCCCGCTGCACGGGGCCGGGCAGGTCCCGGCGGCACTCACGGTTTCGGCGAAGACGGAGAGCCTCCCTTCGGCGTACTGGTTGAACTCCTTCTCGTCCACGGAGAGCCCGAGCCAGAGGCGCACGCGGATCTGCGCCGGGATGCGGGCGCCCATGGCCTCCTCCTGCGGGTACTGTCGGGACGGAGCGCCGGGATGGGGAGAGGCGGCCGGGCCGGGATGGGCAATGCCAAGAGCCGCCCCGCGCCACGTCCCTCTCGCCCTGCCCCACGTGGCCACGGGGGGAAACTGAGGCACGCAAAACCCAGGAGCACCGCGCGCCCAGCCACCAACCACCCTCAATGCTAAGGCACCAAAACCAGCCAAAATCCTTGGGCAAAAGCAGGGGAAAAAGCAGGGAGATGCCTTGCTGGGCTGCGTCCTGCCCCCCACCCTAACGTGATGCTAGTTTTCCATCCAGAGCTAAATTGCAGGGGAAAACACACAAAAAGAATATATTTTAGTTCTTTTTTTTCTGCCAGCTGGGCTCAGGTTTGGGGGGTTTCTTCGGTTTGTTTTAGTTCATTTTGGTTTTTTAGAGCTTGTTGAGCACCGATTGCCTGCTCCCAAGCGGGCGCACAGTAAAGGCCAGGGAAATATCACTGGAGACACGAGAAGGGCTGGAAGTGCCTGGCAAGGGTGGCCACGGCTTAGATTTCCTGGGGTGGCAGAGGGTCAGGAATTTTGAAGGAGCATAAAAATAAATTAAAATCAAAATTAGAAAAAGAAAGGCGCGGTGGTTTGGCCAACTTCGCGTTCGCCTTTGCCACCCTGGCACTGCCTGAAAATAATCACATTCCCATGGGAATCTAACTCAGGGCTTCCAGTGGGAGAGCAACCAACCCCCCCCACCTCCCCCGTGCAGGTTTGCCCGTTTCCCCTTTATTTTGGGGCTGTTTCTGGGGGTGTTTTGGCGGGGAGGAGGGCTGGGCAGGCAGCGGGGCGCACCTTGAGGAAGATGGTCTGCAGCTTGCCGCAGCTCCTGCCGCAGCAGCTGCCGGCGCCGCGCGAGAAGAGCACCTGGTGCGCGGGCACGCGGGCGCACGCCACGCGCCGCTCGCCCTGCAGCATCCAGATGAGCACGTCCGGGAGGCTGCTCTGCGGCTGCGGGAGCGGAGGCGGAGCGCGGGCTGAGGCGGCGGCGCAGCGGCGAGCCCCGCAGCCGCCCCGGCCCCGCGCGGGATGCTCGAAGCGCGAGGCCCCTCGCGACGCCCTTTGGAAAGGGGCGGCAGGCCGGGGGCTCGCGGCGCGGCACGGTTGTGTGTCAAGTGCCCCCAGGTGTGCCACCCATCTCCACCAGCTGGGACACGTCCCAGTGCAGGAGCTGCCACCAGGTTTCACAGAGGCCCGGGATGGCTGAGGTTGGCAGGGATCCCTAGGGATCCCCCAGCGCAGCCCCTGCTCCACAGGGACACCCGGAGCACGGGGCACCCGCTCCATCCCGGCGGGTTGGCATATCTGCAGAGCAGGCTCTGCAGCCTGGGCCAGGGCTCTGCAGCCTCCTCACAGTCACCTTGTTCTTCCCCACGGGCACATGGAGCTGCCCGGGGTCCGACCTGCACCCACTGCCCCTTGTCCTGGCACCGGCCACCAGCGAGCAGAGCTCGGCCCTTCCTCCCTCCATCCTCCCCTCGGGTGCGTGGGCACCCTGACCAGGTCCCTCTCAGCCTCCTGCTCTCCAGCCTCGCTCGGTCCCTCCTCGCCCGAGCTGCTCCAGGCCCTTCCCCATCCCCGTCGCTCTGCGCTGGCCCCTCTCCAGCAGCTCCCCCGGCCCCCCGGTCCTGGGGAGCCCAGAGCCGCCCCCCGTGCTCCAGGTTTGGGCTCCCCAGGGCTGAGCAGAGGGGCAGGATCAGGATCCCTCCCTGCCCTGCTGCCAACGGCCTCCCCATGCAGCCAGGAGCCCATTGGCCTCCTTGGCCACCAGGCCCTGCTGCCCCATGGGCACCTTGGTGTCCCCAGGACCCCCAGGCCCCTCTCCACGGAGCTGCTCCCCAGCAGGTCACCCCTGGGCTCTACTGGTCGGGATGGGATGGGGAAGCCGCCCGCGCCGCGCCGCCGTCCGCGTCCAGCCGCAGCGTTACCTCCTCGGCCACGGCGCGGAGGCAGCCCAGCCACTCGTCGGCCTCCTCGAGCGCGGCGCCGAGGCGCGCGCCCTCCTCGTGCTTGCGCCTGAGCGCGGCGCGCAGCACCCGCTCCAGGTGCGCGCTGCGCAGGCGGTGCAGCTGCTGGTCCAGCTGGGTGCTGCACGGCCGCCCCGCCACGTCGGGCAGCTGCTGCCTGCGGGGAGGGCACACGCCGGCGTCAGCAACCCGCCGGGCTTCGCAGCTCCAAACCGAGACGCTTGGGGCACGCCCTGCCTGAGCTTGGCTCGGATCTCCAAGACGGACGCGCTGGAGATCACAGGATCGTTATGGAAGAGCCCTTCAAGACCTTCAAAACACAACCACGAACCCATCCCTACACTGCCTGCTACCCCATGGCCCCAGGTGGGGTCCAGCACAGGAGGACCTGCTGTCCACGCGAGGTCCTTAAAGCCACTTTATCAACACGGAGCAGGAAGCCCAGGTAGGATGGAGAAAGAAGGGGAGAGGTGGGATGTTCTGCACCATATCAGCAAAAACAGCATTCCACAAACAAAGAGAGTGTCTGCGCAGGTTGCCTCATGCTATTGACTTCTTCTGGACTAACTTGCAAACAAAATTGTGATTTTCTGCGTTAAAGCTCAGTAACGTGGCTATTTCTAGCTCTCTTGCTCTCTCAGCCAGGTAGGAGAAGGGGTCGCTTCCTTCTCTTTCCTCTCTCTCAAGTACAGCCTCCGATTTATCCTTGGGAAGAGGTAAGTCTCTTTCCTCTAGCACTGCCCCGAAAGGAGCAAACTTGGTCAGAAGGTGCGAGGAGGAGGAGCAGCACGGGTTAAAGCTGGCGGGCGGCGCGCGACGGCCTCCAGCACCCTGCATGAGAGAACATGTGTGCCCCGGGCCAAGGGGAGGCTTGTAAAACCCCGACTGATTAAACAAAGTCGTGTTCAAATAGGAAAAAAAGAAAAGAACATAGGCTTTAGCAAATTAAACGCTGAAAGCACAACAAAGTGGGTCCAAAAAAAAGTTGGGGAAATAAACACTGAAAGCCTTAAAAAACTAACAATGCCCCTTTTCAAACGGATATTGTAACTGCAAGAAAGTGACTGAGAGAAGCTTTTCTCATAGTAAAACCAAGTGGCCCCCTTCTCGGAATGGGCGTCTGACACGAAGGAGCCTTGGGGGAGCCTCGGGCCGGGACTTGTCTCCGCAGGGGATCTCTCCTGCAGCAAAGGCAGAAGACTCGGAAGAGAGAGCAAAGAGCAGCAAATCCTGAGTAATTCGGGCAGGAATTGCTAGGCAGGATCAAGGATGCTGAGCTTCCTGACTGAACGATGTGGAGCCTGAAGGGACTGGGCTGGGGCCCACGATGGCCAACGCGCTCCTAACCAAGGAAGGGGCACCAGCGATGGAGCGGCAGGGCCGGGTCCTGCGCCTCGTCCTGCGGGGAAGCAGCAGGGAAAGGAGGTCCCGGGGCCGCTCTGTGAGGAGCACGGAGGCAGCGGGATGCTGTCCCCTGGGATGCTGCCACCAGAGCCAGCTGCACGGCACAAAGACGAGCCGGGTTCTGGGATGGATCCCAGCGGCTCGCCGAGGGCCGGGCTCGCTCGGAGACTCCGTCGCGGCATCCTGACCGTCCCGGTTTCCTGCCCAGCTCCTGTCCGCGGCGCTTCCCACACTCCCAATGCTCCCACGCGCTGGCAGAGCCCGGGGCAAGAGCAGCTCTTGGCAGAGGGTTCAGGTGCCCAGCAGCAGAGGGGACAACAGGGCACGAGGCCAGGGAAGCTCCAAGAGCGCCCACAATGGGATGTCACCGTCACGGCACAGCCCGGCGCCGGCCGCTGCTCCCGGGGAAGCAGGAGCCGCGGGAGCTCCGCACGGAGCAGGGAGATTCACCGCCGGGTCCTTCAAAGAGCGTGGGGAGGAGATACGCACATGGAGATACGCTCAGAGCTGAAGGGGAACCACAGTTGAAGGCTCCCAACGAGGTAACCCCCAAACCAATTTCCATGGAGAGCCAAGGTGTCCGTGGAATAAAACGGGATGGCCACATGGTGGTTCCTCAGCTCCCACCAAGCCCAGCGCTTCTCAAAGGAAGGGCCATCCTGACCCTGTCATGAAGCTTCAAGTGCTTCAGAATAGCTCCGAAAGCCAAAGATGCTCCAGAGCTCCCCATTCTATGGGCCAAGAGCACAACATGGGGTGGCCAAGCCCAGGTCACGCCACTGGAAGTGTGTATTTGAGGGTGGCACCTCCCTGGAGAAGGAGGAACACGAGGTGGCCCTGGGTGAGGGCTTCCCTTGCTGGACAATGAAGCTCACTCAGGTGGGCCAAGATGCAAGAGTGCAAAGTTGTGACTCGCTTTAAGTGTCACCTTTTCAACTCCATGCCTTGGCTCAGCAAGCTTTGAAGTAAACATTAGCAAATAACTGGCAATTTTCAGAAGAAAATTTTTTAAAAAAAGAGAAAAAAAAGCGAAGTCATCCCTTCCAACGTAAATAACTGTTCTCGCACAGACAGAGAGGCTGGAAGAGGCTCCCGGGGAGGCGGCAGGAGGTACCTGCAGTCGGCGATGAGGTCGTCCAGCAGCTGGGCAAGCAGCGCGTCCAGGTCGCCCGGGGAGCGGTTGGCCTTGAGCGCCACGCGGATGTTCTCCAGGTTGGCTTCCTACGGAGCGCCGGGAGGAGGGCAGGATACACGGGGGACACGGAGCGGAGCCGCTCCCGCAGCCCCGACCTTCCTCCCTGCACCTTCCTCCTGGCGGCCACGAGCGCCCAGCGCCGCCACCCGCAGCCTCCGCTCTGCTCCTTGCTGCAGCTCCCGCAGCGGGGAAAAGCTGGGGCCTGCAGCAGGTTTCCCCGGAGCTGCTCCCGGCCGAGGAAGGGCCCTCTCTCCCGCAGCCAGCAAAGCCTGGGTCTGCAGCCCCTCTCCTGTCCCATGGGCGCAGCACAAGCCCCAGCCCAGTCCTGATGACACCAGCAAGAGCAATATCCAGGTGACGGATATCCACAGCACATGGGTCCCACCCACATCCCCAGGCTCGTCCCTCTGTCCCGGCCGCTCTCCATGCCTCAGTTTCCCTTTCTCCTCTCCAGCTGCTTCTCCCCATGGCAGGGCAGGTGCCGGCCGCACTGGGCGCTGCCGGGCGCTCCCTTGGGACGGTTAATGGGACGGGGAAGCGCGGGCGCCACGGGACCCACCAGGCGCTCGGCCGCGTGCTGCAGCAGGTTCTGCGCGTCCATGCGGTAGCTGATGTCCTCCCAGTAGGACGAGAGCACCACGACGGGCTTCACGTTGCCCCAGGGCAGGTAGTAGTAGTGGCAGCCTGGAGGACACGGAGGAGGAACGGCTGGATCCCCGCGCCGGAGCGCAGGGAACGCCGAGCCCCGGGCACTGCTCGTGTGCAGGATGACGGGGATCATCTTTCCCAAGCCGCACATGCAGTAACACAGCGCTTGGCACGGTCCAAACGGACACGCACGGGCCTCTGCGCTGCTCCCTACCTCGCAGCGAGGACAGGAGGCAGCACGAGCTGGACCCGGGAGCCCCCAGGTCCCTGCGCAGCTCCCACCATCAAGTGCACTGCAGAGGTGCAAAGGCTGGACCCGTGGGAGCGCCCAGACCACCCCAAACGCCCGGCCGAGGAGGGACGGACACGGGCGTGGATGAGGGCGCGAGCGGCTCCTTTGCAGCACCGCTGTACTAAGGGGCTTGCAAGGATGAGCAGCGCAGAGGAGCCCCGCGAGGGCCCCCGCTCACCGTCGAACACGGCCCGGCTGTACTGCGTGGTGGAGGCCAGCGGCAGGCACGTGGTGTCGAACTTGTTGCCGTAGTTGCCCATGCTGACCTCGAACTGGACGGCGTCGTCCACGTCCTGCAGCATGGTGGCCGAGTAGAAGGCGGCGAAGAGGGAGTACTTCCTGCGCCGCAGGTACTTCTGCGAGAGGGGCCGAGGGGAGGCCACGGCGCCACGGGAACGGCCTCGCGCCGGCCGCCCGGGGCGCTCCCCGCCGCTACCTCCACGCGCAGCACGTCCTCGGCGGGGATGTCCTCCACCCTCTGCTCCGCGTGCTCCGCCAGCTTGGTCTGCAGCTCCACGAGCAGCCTGCCCCGGTACGCGACGCCCTCGCCCTTGGGGGAGGCCGGAGGCCGCTGTTAGGAGCGGGGGGGCGGCCCCGCGGGAGCCCCGGGCCCCCGTTTTGCAAGCGACCTACTGCTGCAAGCTCAAGGCGGGGAGCAGAGCCGGGAGCCCGGCAGGTTTAGGGCAGCGGGAGGAACTAGTGGCAGGGAACACAGGGCAGCCTCCTCGGGTTAGCAACAGCCTTCGCTCGGCACGCAAGGATGCTCCGTGTTTCCAGGGGCCGAGGATGCCCCTCGGGGCCCCAGGAGCCTCCGTCACCTTGCCCAGGTTGAGCGCCTCGTAAGGGTCCGGGAAGCCGGTGAACTCCCTGGGGCTGCCGTAGAGGTTGATGTAGCAGGGGCCGAAGGTGGGCAGGAACCCGAGGCCATCGTCCACTGGAGACCACAGGGAAAGGGCGGTTAGGGAGGCAGGGCCGGCGCCTCCCCACCCGTCTCATGGGCGCTGCCGGGCCACGTCACGGGGCCGGTGCCACTGCAGCGGCTCGTGCAGCTTGTCGACGTCCCGCAGCATCGGCGCCCATCGGTGCCACTGCTGAGCAGCGCCTTGCTAAGCTGCACTACTCCAGCCGGCCCAAGGAGAGGGCAGGGGCCCAGGGCCGAGCTCTCCATCCCCTCTGCTCTCCAGCTCCTCCTGGAGAGGCGGCGCTGGCCCTGGGCACCCTCGGCCAGTGCTCCCAGTTGGGCCACACTCGGCCCAGACCCGCTCGTTTCACGGAGCACCCAGGGCCAGAGGGCTCCCGTGCTCGGGATGCCCAAAGCAGCGGGCGCCCTGCGGAGCCTGCGCGGTGACACAGCCCGGCTGAGCATCACCGCCCCAAAGGGACACCCCGACCCCGCCGGAGCGGGACACCGGGGACCTTCCCCGCTCGGCCCGTCCCAACCAACCCCTTCTTCCAGAGGCCCTTGGACAGGCCGGGCGGGAGGACAAGGAGGACGAGGACGAGGTGTGGAGGCGCCCGGGCTGGGGCGCAGCAGAGCCTCTGCTCTGCCAGCTCCGTCCGAGGCTGCAGCCAAAACGGCAGCTAAAACGGAGGGCAAAACCACCCGGCGGCGACCGCGAAGGAGAGGCTACGGGCACGTACGGTGTGCGGCTTTCAGGGGCTCCGCGAGAGCGGGGAAGTCGCCTGAGGCGTAAAGAGATGGAGAGAAGGTTAGGAGCTGGGCCGCGGGACAGAGCGGGCGCTGCGCGCTCCGGCTCCCCCGACACCCCGGGAAGGGAAGGCAGGCTACGAGGCAGCACAGCGGCAGAGCTCGTGCAAAATGCGGCCTCGGGAGCAGATATGAGGCTCCGTCCTCAAGCTTCCACGTGCTGCATTGCCAGGAGGAGCCGCGGGGCACGTGGCTCTGCTGGGGCACCCGGGGTGCCCCCCGCACCCCACAGCCACGCTGCGCACGCGGAGCTGCCCTGCAGAGCATCTGCTTGGGCACCTCTCAGCCGGGCTCGTGCCAGGGGTTAGTCTTGCAGGGCACAGACACAGAGGAGGAACAGGCAGGGTGAGGATGCTACGGAGCAGCCTGCGTCACTCACGTGCGTTGGAGCAGCCTCCGCTCCCAGCCCCAAAACGTCCCCAAGCAGGCCCAGATCCCGTCCCCCGCCTGGCAGAGGTGACAACGCCGGCATCGCCCGAACGATGCTGCTGGAGCCTGTGAACGGGCCCTCCCGCTTTGGGGGTCACGGGGGCTTGAGATGCCTCCTCCAGCCCAAGCTGCCGCTGCCGGAGCCGAGCGCCCGTCCCTGGCGCTGTGACACCCTCGGCCAGCGCCAAGGACAAGCCGCGGGACGGAGCGGGATGCACCCAACCACTTGTGGAGACACGGAGACCTCGCAGGGCCCATCCCGGCCGTCATTCCCAAGCCAAGCGCGAGGCGCAGCCGGGAGCGCGCGCCAGCTCACCCTCCAGCTCGCCGCCGGGCGCCGAGATCCTCGACATGCGCAGGAAGGCGGTGCCCACGACGTCGTTGTGCGTGAGCCGGTCCCTGCAAGGGCCCACGGGTCAGCGGTGGCACCGCGCGCTCCGGCACCGCCGCGCGCTCCGGCACCGCTCGATCTGGCACCGCCACGCGCTCCGGCACCGCTCGATCCGGCACTGCAACGCGCTCCGGCACCGCTCGATCCGGCACCGCCGCGCGCTCCAGCACCGCTCGATCCGGCACCGCTCGATCCGGCACTGCAACGCGCTCCGGCACCGCTCGATCCGGCACCGCCGCACGCTCCGGCACCGCTCGATCCGGCACCGCCACGCGCTCCGGCACCGCTCGATCCGGCACCGCCGCACGCTCCGGCACCGCTCGATCCGGCACAGCCACGCGCTCCGGCACCGCTCGATCTGGCACCGCCATGCACTCCAGCACCGCTCGATCCGGCACCGCCGTGCGCTCCGGCACCACTCGATCCGGCACCGCCGCGGGCTCCAGCACCACCGCGCGCTCCAGCACCGCCACGCGCTCCCGGTGCCACCACGGGCTCCAGCACTGCCACGGGCTCCCGATGCCACCACGCGCTCTGGCACCGCTCGATCCAGCACCACCGTGCGCTCCTGGTGCCACCACGGGCTCCAGCACCGCTCGATCCAGCACCGCCACGCGCTCCCAGTGCCACCACAGGCTCCAGCACCGCCACGGGCTCCCGGTGCCAACACATGCTCCGGCACTGCTCGATCCGGCACCGCCATGGGCTCCCGGTGCCACCACACACTCCGGCACCGCTCAATCCGGTACCGCCACGGGCTCCAGCACCGCTCGATCCGGCACCGCCACGCGCTCCGGCACCGCTCGATCCGGCACCGCCACGCGCTCCAGCACCGCCACGCGCTCCCGGTGCCACCACGGGCTCCGGCACCACCACGCGCTCCAGCACCGCCACGCGCTCCCGGTGCCACCTCCCCGCTCACCAGTCCGTGACGCGGATGCGCATCCTCTCGCACATGGAGGGGAACTAGGGGAAGGGGAGGGCAGCGGTGAGAGGCGGCTCCTGGCCCGGGGCCCGGCCGGGCTCGCACCGTCGCCCTCACCATGGCGGGCAGCACGAGGGTCTGGTTCCACTGCGGGTTGGCGTTCTTCTCCAGGATCTTCGAGTAGAGCTGCAGCGGGGGAAAGGCAGGACAAGCCAGTGCCCGGAGCGCATGGACGGTCCGGGCACCCAGCGCCCTGCCAAGCGCCCCCCCTGCCCGCACGGCAAAGGCGTCTCTGCTTTTATTGACAGTGCTCAGCACTAAGGAGGCTTCCTCCACTCCCAGGAAAGCCCCATTCCGGAATGGTCCTGGATGCAATGCCCCCTCCATGGGGAAACCTGGATCCCTCTCCGTGCCTCCCCCAGGCTGGCAGGTCCCTCCCGACACCTCCCCGCTCCCGTCACCCACGGACCAGAAAGCCTCAGGTTCCCCCAAGAAAGGGGCCGTTCAGCAGCTCCAGCCCAACACAGACTCCCGGAAACTCCCATGACTCCAAAAAGAGGGTCCCAGGGGGCCAGCCTGGAGGACCGAGCTCACCCCAGAGCCACCAGGAACCCAGCCCCATCTCCTCAGGACAACATCCCTCTTCTTCCCTAGCCTATCCCCTCCCACGCGCCGTCCTGCAGGGACGATCCACAGGGAGAGTTTCCACATTTTAACGCCGTTCCCGGCAGTTTCCAGAAGCGCAGCGTGGTCTGGCTGGAAAACTGCTCCTGCCTTATCCTACCCCTGCTCTGAGAGCCCAACCTCCGCGCCGCTGTTTTTAATACAACAGCTCCACTAAGAGCCCAGCATGGAAATGACACCCGGCGCGAGCGGGATCCTGAGCCCAAATTCCTTCCCGGCAGCAGGGATGCTGAGCCCCAGTGCTCACGGAATTACGAGAATCGCAGGGATGAGGCCACCTGGGCCAGCCCCAGGGCTCATCCTGACATTAAAGGCTCCCATTCCCTTGGGCTTTTTGGGGGTCCCGGCCCCGTTGCCCATGTTCCTGGGCACGGTTGCCGGGAAGTGGGAGATTTCCCGGTCCCGCCGCTCACCGTCTTGCCGGCAAAGCTGACTTCCACGAAGGGATCCACCAGGTTCTTCTTGTTGCTCTCAAAGCCGAAGATCTGCCGCACGTTGTCCATGACGGCATCATCCACTGGAAGAGGAAAGGGTCTCTGAGCACCCGCGGAGGCTGCCGAAACCTGCGCTAAGCACATCCAGGGGCTCGGCTCTATCCCGGGGCCCGGAGCACTCCGGCTTTCCCAGGGCTGGGTGGCGAGCACAGCCACTCCTGTTGAGTAGAGGGGTCCATGCTCGGCACAGGAGCTGGAAGCTGCCCCAGCTGCTTGGAGGAGCACCTGGGAGGTGTCCCATTCCAGCAGGGAAGAGAAGCCCCACCGGCCCTCACCAGATCCACCAGATCCCAGAGCTGGTCCCAGGAGAGGGCAGGCTTCAGCCTCCCAGGGGAGTTGAGGCACCTCTACGTAGCCGGATGCCCCCTGCAAGGCCAGGCTCATCCCAGGACTCAGGATAAGGCTCTTTTTGCTCTGGATAAGGCTCTTTTCACCATAACAAATTGCATCCCCATGCCCTGGCAAGCTCCCGGCACCGGTCAAGGCAGGTCCCCAGCAAGGCTGACCTTGCCAGGGGAGAACTGCTGTGCCCAGCACGGCCACCCAGCCCAGAAGGGCAAATACCAGTCTACACCAGCAGACGGTCCAGTATCTAAAGGCTGGCCAGTAAGTACAAGGTGTTTGCACCGGGCTGCGCTGCTCCCTGTCCGAACCCTCGTGGCCATCCCGTGGCTGCAAGCCGGCACAGGCAGCGCTTACTCTGCGGCAGGTCCTCGGCCTTGAAGACCTTCAGTAAGAAGTGAGCCCCTCTCAAGGCGACCCCCGTGGGACGCAAGATGTTCCCTTCGATGTCTTCCTTCTCCTCCGACATCTCCTTCTTCTCCATCTGCAGGACGACGGGAGCCATGAGGACGGGAGGAGAGGACCGAGACCTCTCCCATAGCTCCGGAACGGGCGGCAGAGACCCGCAAGCAGGACACCCAGTATGTCCCATGTATGTCCCACGTACGATGCTCCTTACAGCACCCAGCACCCTGTCCCATGTCCGATGCTCCTTACAGAAAGCAGAGCGAGGCCCAAGCAAGACCCAAAGCAAGCCGTGGCTTCCCTGCAAGGAGCACCAGGGCTGCCGCGTCACCTCGCGCACGTGGGCTCAAAGCCCCGGGATGCCCCTCTGAAGGCGGGTTCTGCTCTCCACCCGGCGTGCCAGGGTCCGGCCGTGGCAGAGGAGCGGTGCCGTGGCAGGGTGTCTCGGGCAGGGCCGGTCGGTACTTACAGGAGCTTCGTCTCCAGGCCCCAGCACAAAGAGACTGACTTTCAGGTAGCCCTTGGCCCCCGCCGAAAAGTCCTCGGGGTCCGACAGCAAGAGCCATTTCCTGAGAAACGCGTGTTCTGCGGGAGAGGAACCACAAGAACCGTGAGTGTCCCCACGTGCAGAGCTGGCCTGGAGCCTGGTCCTCAGTTTGGGGGGTTTAATAATGAAAATAAGCACCACAGGCTAGGCAAAGGGCTGGTGCTGATGGATCCAGGGACATACGTGGATTCACACATGGAATCAAGCGGGGCAGGTGCGGCTTGTAGCTGCGTAGGTGCATAGGGATAAATGCACGTGTGAGTACAGACAAATGCGTGCATCCCTGTGTGTGTATGTACAAGGCAGTGAGGGTGCACGTGCATGTCCCGCCTTGGTCCCAAGAACAGGTTTTCCCCAGAGGAATATCCCGCGGCTGCAAGGGCTGAGCTTGTCCCAGATCGCCAACGCCTGCGGCAGCCGCTGCACTCACTTGGCTCAGAATAAACCGTCTCGACATCCATCTGCAAAACAAGAGGGAAAATAAAAGGCACCGTTCACCGTGTGCCATGGGTTAAAGCGGCTGAAAAGGCAAGGGAGGAGCAGGCGGAAAATCCTTACCCGAAATTCCCCAATCACTGAATCCGTGCGGAAAGACCGCGAATCCACAACCTGCGGGATGAAAGACAGGCAACACTAAACTCGGCTCTGCAAGGAAGGGCAGCCCAGAGCCGCCTGCACGTGCAGGGCCGGGGGATGGGGCAAGCTCCGGCAGCGAGAGCGGCCAAAACCCACCGTGATGAAGATGGGCGCATCGAACAGCTCGGCCGGCGACTCAAAGACGTTGAAGAAGAAGGTCTGCACGAGATGGGCGACACCAAGGTCTGCCAGCAGCCACAGACAAGCCCAGCTCCAACCCACGCGGCTCCCCTGCTTTCGGGGTGTCCCCAACCTCCCGGTCTGCTGCGCAGAGCCCTTTTCCAGCCCTGCTAAACGAGATCCCACCCAGCTCGTAGCAAAACCCTCCTGGAGAAGGTGTCCAAGAGGGGCTGCTCCCTGTGCATCTCGATGCACAAGGTCATGCAATCATAGAATCGTTAGGGTTGGAAGGGACCTCTGGGGATCATCTAGTCCAACGTCCTGCACCCACAGGGTCACCTAGAGCACGGGGCACAGGCTGCATCCAAGTGGGTTTGGAAGATCTCCAGAGAAGGAGACTCCACAGCCTCTCCTGGCAGCCTGGGCCAGGGCTCTGACACCTTCACTGTTAAGAAATGTTTCCTTAAGTTGCTGTGGAACTTTTGGTGCTTCACCAAAGAGCACTGAACGGTCAGCACTGAAAAGAGGCCGCCCCATCCTCCTCCAACACAAGGTCCTTGCACCGTGGCTGTCTGCAGAGCCACTTCTGGATGTTCCTGTGGGCTCCAAATGCTCTCAGAGGAGCAATGAAGAAGGCAGAGGGTCGTGTGAGGTGGCATCATATGTGGGCTGGGGGATGAGACAGCTGAGCCCTTCCCAAAGCCCAGCGCGAGCAGGAGTCTCCGCTGACCTCGTCAAAGAAGGGGCTGTTGCCCTTGCGTATCCTGGTCCTGCGGGTCTGCCCCGCGGCCGTGACCTTCACCACGGGCTTGATGTTGACCCCGGGGAGCTGCCTGCCCTCGATGACTCTCACGCGGATCTGGAGCCGAGGGGAGGCAAAGAGCCGGAAAAGAGCAGGGAAAGAGGGAAAGAGCAGCGGGTCAGGGCCCGGCAGGAGGGAGGACGCGGGGGAGCCTCCCGGGCTGCTGGAGCCGTGGGGGGAAGAGGAGGCACCGAGAGCCTCTCGGCCGAAGACGGGGTTCGCTGCTGGAGACTGAGCTTGGATACCTTAAGCTCAGCCCATCCAGGGGCGTTCCCGGGGGTTACTGTGTTTGCAAACCCCCGAGGCTGGGGAAGGGAGAGAGGGAACGTGCGGGATTGCCGCGGGAAAGGGCCACCCCTTCAGCGTGCACGGTTCCTGCAGCGTCTCCGCGGCCCGGGAGGACGCGGCGCACCTGGAAGTCCTGGGGCTTGTCGGACAGGGGCTTTTTGGGGGCGCTTTTCCTGCGCTTGAGGCCGTGGTGCGCGGGCGGCTTGCGGGGCAGCGCGGGCTGCTCGGCCGCCGGCGGCCCCGACGGCGGCTCCGTCTCGTCGCCCGTCACGGGCTGCTCCTCCAGGTCCTCCTCGGTGGCCGGCTCTGCAGGGAAGAGGCACCTCAGGAGGCGGCTCCGGGACGTCACGGTGCCGAGGGCACGGGGATGAGGATGTCCCGACAACGCGGGCACGGGGATGGGGATATCCCAGTGCCGCGGGCGCAGGGATGAGGATGTTCTAGTGCCATGAGCACAGGGATGAGGGTGTCCCGGCGTGGTGGGCGCAGGGATGAGGGTGTCCCAGTGCGTGAGTGCAGGGATGAGGGTGTCCCGGCGTGGTGGGCGCAGGGATGAGGGTGTCCCGGCAATGCGGGTGCAGGGATGGAGATGTCCCGGTGCCATGAGCACAGGGATGAGGACGCTCTAGTGCCATAAGCGCAGGGATGAGGATGTCCCGGTGCCCTGAGTAGAGGGATGAGGGTGTCCCGGTGCCGTGAGCGCAAGGATGAGGGTGTCCTGGTGCC
>VZSG01000646.1:417336-434820 GCA_013398315.1 Nothoprocta pentlandii
CGCCCGGCTCCGCTGCGGCGCCCGACGGGCCCGGCGCCTCGGCTCCTGTCTTCCCGGCGGCTTCGGGAACGCCGGCGCCTCCCGATGACTCCGTTCCAGCGTTGTTTCCAAGCGTCCCTTCCTGCCGAGCGCCCGCAGTTGGCGGCTGCGTCTCCTGCGCCTCGTCTTCCCGGAGCTGGGGAGCGGCTGGTTCCGTCGGGGCGGCAGCGGCTTCTCCTGCCGCTCCCGCGCTGCCCCGCGGCGCTGCCGCCCGCGCCGCTCGCTCAGCCCGCGCCTCAGGGGCCTCCATCCGCAGTGCCGACCTCGCGCCTTGGGCGTCACGGCTGGACCCGGGCTCTGGCTTTGCCACACTGGGCTCTACCGGAGGATTAGCAGCTGCGCTCTGCACCACTCCTGATCCCTCTGGGCATTTTGTCAAGTCAGGGCTAAAGGCATTTAAAGAAAACAGAAGAAATCAAACTATGTTGAGAATTCTGCAGTTACCAGTGAGCACTTGCCGCCAGCGGCGGGGGCCTCCTGACGCGTTAGCGCCCAGCATTTAGAAACGCGGCCTATCAGCCTTAAACGGGTAAAACAGAGGCCACCACCTCATTATTTTTATGTGGTTGTTTCATCCACCTCGGGACCCTCACGCTTCCCGTCACGCCACTTGTGGCCAGGGCTCTCCCAAGGGTGTCCTCGCCACGAGGTGCCCCAGAGTTGGTACAATTGAGGTCCCCGGGTGCAGAGGGGCTCTCCCAAGGGTGCCCTCGCCACGAGGTGCCCTGGAGCTGGTTCAATGGAGCTCCCCGGGCGCAGGGGAAGGTGCAAGCGCCCACACAGGCTCCCCTGCGCCCAGCCCCGGATCCGAGGGTCGCTCGCTGCGGGATGCTTGGGGGCGGATTGTTTTTAAATCGTCACCGCTCTCCCCCAGGGGCAGGGAGCACAACAGACACACACAGACACACGCAGAGGCCACGGGGCTGGCACCGTCTCACTGCTCTCACTGCCGGCTCGCCCCGCGAGCCCAGGGTGACAGGGCAGAGGATTCACTTTTCAGGGAGCTTCAGCTACAGCCAAGGGCGTTATGAGCTGCTCTCAGAGGAGGAATCCTCCAAGGTGCGCCTGGGAAGCTGCCCAAATTGAGGGAGCTACAGCCCTTTCCCCAGCCGGCTCCAGCACACGAGCATCCCCGCACGGCGAGGGGGAAAGGTGCTGAAACACGAGGGCTGAGTGTCCAAACACACAGGGAAGCAGTGGACAAGGACAGAACCCACGCGTTGCACACAGCAGAGCAGAGCGGAGCAGACAGGCCTGGGGCTTCCAGGCCTGGGCATGTGCGTACGGAGCACACGTGGACAAATCCATGTGGGAGGAGGGACGGGGAGGAGGGACTGCCCTTTTGGCACTGCTCTGGCCCGCGGCTCCGAGGAAACGGGAGGCTGGATGCAATGGGATCAGAAAACACCAACTCGTGAAGCGGCCAGATGCGAGTTAGTAACGTGAGGACAACACGTGGGGTCAACACAGAGCAAAACACGCAGATTTGGTTAAAACTCGTGCTCTGCGAGCACAACAAAACCACCGAAAGCCGCGAGGACTCGCTCCGCCCCCAGCGGCCCCTCCAGCGCAGTCAGGAACGCAAGAGCAGAAGGAATAAGCGACTGGAATTCTGCTTCAAAGGCCGCTCCAGCGGCCACGTTTCCACACAGCGCCTCTCCCAGCGCCGGCGGCTCCTCGGAGCCCGGAGCTTTTCCCTTCACAGGGACCAGGCCTTACGGAAGAGCCACCTCACTCGCCCCTTAAACACCACGCTCTCCTCTGACAGGCTTCCGACCTCCAAGCAACTTAACATTTGAGACACCCACGTGTTTTGAGGGTGTCTCATGAGCATTTGAGCAGTCAGGGTTGTGCTTTTTATGAAAAAGTGGCATTTTACTCAATCCTGAAGGAGAGATTTTGACATTGATTTAAAAAATAATAATAAAAAAAGACATTTTATTCAAAAAAAAAAGCCATTTCAATTTTTTTCTCTTCTCTTTCAATGTACCACAGACTGAGAGGTTCATGTTCCATGTGTCTGTGTAGTACAGTATTTACGTGAGGAGCTCAGGGCACCAAGCCCCAAAGGCAGCTCCACAAGCCCGGCTCTGGGAAAGCCTCACAGAGCCCAGGCTTTACCGGTGCCCAGCCTGGCTTCCCTTCCCACGCTTTTATATGGAACGGGGAAGGGCAGCTGGCGCTGGGACCACCTCAGTCACTGCGCAGTGCCAATACGCACATGTTGTCACCCACACCAGTCACTGAGCTCCGGGGGGCCGGATCCCAGCTAGGAGCTGCTGGAGCCTGGGGGCTGGACGTCTCCTTCCACCCCGCCAGTGCCTTCCACAAGGCTGAGAGGTGCCCGCGGTGCAAAACGCACCCAGCGCTGCGCCGGGCTACGGGGGACAGCCCCGCAGAGGGGCAGGAAGGGGCAGAGATGGAGCCGGGCGAGCGGGGCAGGGCACCGAGGTGCCCCGGGGCTGCAGTGACCCCAGCATCGGTTAGGGGCTGGGAAAGACACAGCACGTGGATCTGCGGGATGCATGTCCTGCACAGGGGCTGCACAACGGGCAGACGAGCCAGGACTTGCCGCTCCGTCCCGCTGGCCCCATCGCTGGCCCAGCGGCCGGGGTCCCTCTGCAAAACCCGAGTTTGCAAGGGACGAGCCTGAGGCTGGGCTCTAGACACACCGCTACAGGGAACAGACTGTGTCAGAACAGAAACTATGCTCTTATTTTACACAGGAATTCAGATTCAAGCAGGGTAGCCTTTGAGTCTCAATGGGGCAAAGAAAAGTTTCAGCTATTTTTGCTAGGAAAGAATTGAACCAATCCAAAAAAGAATCCAAAACATGGCATCCTTGAGAAGAAAAAAAGTGTTTCCATAAATGAGAGTGCCTCAAAGGAGGTCTGGGCATCATTATTTCTATGGAAGAACGTCAGTTTGTCCATTTGTGCTGCGCTGAGCAGAAGCCAGGGCTCCCCAGGAGTCACTGGTTTATTAAGAGCTGTGCCCACCAACTTGGCACCCCAACTAATTTGGAACATGCACATTTGGGGCAAATAGGCAGCATCTAACTTTATTTTGCAAAGAAACAGGTTTTGAAAAGGCTTTAACAGTCCAGGACAGCATAATGACATTACCTTAAACTGAAATTCAGGATCACTACTTCTGGGGGCCCAAAACTTATGTGGTAATAGGAACTGGAGTCGTGGAAGCTGCTTCAAGTTGTTTTTATTAGCAAGAACTGCTGTGGCAACCCATCCTCTTACACAGGATTTCCAAACCATAATTGAGGCTCTAGAACCAACAAATAGTTACTCCACAACTAGAAATTTTGCTACAAGGAAGAGCCTGTAAAGCACTTTTTTAATGACTCATATCAAAAATCAGCATTTCCCATTTTCTCGGGTATGATGTTATAGTAAAGTCTAAATGTTTGCTCCTAAATCTAAATTGATTTAGGAACCTGTATCACAGCATTAAGCGAATGTTACAGATTAAACAGGAAAGCTCCCCTTTATTTTTAGCATTTGGGAACAGACACCTTAGTGCCAGGTGCCCTAAAAGGAAAGGGCTGCAAGGTGAAGTGATAATTCCTGGTTAAATGCAACAAGAAGAGAAGATTCTTACCATGCACATCCAAACAAACCTTCCAGGATGTGCGGCAAACCCTGGCCAAAATCACTAAAATAGATTAAGGAACTACAGAGAGAACAGACCTTGTCCCCATTTCCCCATGTTCTTTTAGGCCCCCCAGGTCTCGGCACACACCCATGTCAACACACGGGATGTCCCTCACACACAGACACACAAAGACCATGGGAATGGGCAGCACGTACCAGAAGGTGCTCCTGGCAGCAGGTCTTCCTGCACAGAGGCACTGCCCGGAGAGATGTGTCAGCCCCCCGGACAGACAACTCCACAGAGAGCACATACAGCCAAACTCTATTATCCAAAGGGCTTACCTTCCTTCGCCTGGGTCCTCCTTCTTCACTTCTTTTTTCACTGCTGCAGCCTGAAAGGTACAAATCAGGCTTTAATATCCTGGGTTTCCAGAAGCAACAGAGAGCCTGCATCTCCAACCCCATCTGATTAACATCCCCATGAGCCCAAATTCAGGCACTACACAGGGTGAACGACCACATCTTCTCCCCCAGCTGCAGCTGGGGTGGCAGCTGAGTGTTATATAGAAAACAGCAGTAATTTGACTCTTTCCAGACAAACTGCACTCAAAGTCAAGCGTTATCCAGCATTAGGTTTGACTAAGAGTCAAAAGGTTTGACTTTTCTTCTTGAGCCCCACGAATGCAGCATTTATTTCCTGGAGAATGACTGAGCCTTCCTATGTTGGTTACACAGAAGGAACTATCCTAAAAAACAGGATGTCTTCTGGAAAGGAAAGGCCCAGCTCTGAGCAGCTGAGCTCTGCAGCCAGCAGCGCACGTCCAAGCAACTACACTGGGCAAACAGTTACCCTGGCATCTAATCTGAGGACTGTCACTCTGAGCAGGAGCTTCCAGATAAAATACAATATATGTATGCTTTTTTTGGTTTATTTTTATGTTGCTTGTTTTTTTTTTTTACTCAAATAATTCCTAAGTCTTCAGTTTTGCCCCTGTAAAAGAATATATTCCAGCAATACTAAGTGCCTAAAGTCCTTTGCACATGTTATGGGGGAGCGACGCTGGGACACCTACAAAAGGCTCGTTCTCCTTCAGGTCACCTGCGGAAGGTAAGAAGGGCTTCGAAAGGAAAGAGCTAATGGCAAACGAAGCTACAAGCCTCATGTTCCTGCGGAATCCAGGTGTGTAATGTGGGTTCTGGCTCCACAACCAACCCTACGCAAGGAAGAACGGAAGGAAAAGCGCCGTCTTCTCTCGCCCAGTGACCAGCTAAGAGATGCTCCTCTCCATCTCAGCCGCAGGTGAAAACAAAACCTCAGGAGTGTAATTCTGACTTATATATTTAACATTTGTGCAAAAACGGGGTGTTATTGCCGAAGATGAGAACTAGAGCAGTGGCAGCCGTGCTGCACAGCTCCAGCTCGTGCTCCTGCCGCTGCCGTCCCGCTGCCCCTATGTGACGGGGAAAGTTTCCCAAGGCAGTCGAGCCCTCGACAGCCCCCGAGCTGCCCAGCCGCAAAACAAACCCCGTCTGCACAGCCCAGTGCTCAGTGGCATTCTTTGGTGGCACTGAATTCCCTTCTCACAAAAGGGCTGTAGCAACAAAGACTCGTTATTCTGCTGCTACACACGATACAGGGCACAGCTACAGAAGGCAGATCTGAATGTCCCAGTGCTCCCACACTTCACCCTTAAAGGACATTCCCTGGTGCAAGGACAGTGTTTTGTTGCTTGGGCTTCTTTCTGATGTATTCTGTACCCAAGGGCTCACAGGCCTGAAGATTTGGTTATTTATTTCAGCTTCACAAGTTAGTATATTAAAAAAAAATTAAATGCATACCCAGTCTCATCTTTTGCTATAGTTTGCTATATAAAATGAAATACTAAATATATAAAATGAAATACTAAATAAAGTAGGTCAAACGACCGTAATTCCAGAGCCTGAGCATGGTGCAGTAGGGAAAAGAGAGAGACCAACTCCGGACAAAGGTCTAACTCGCTCTCTTGGGTCAATGGCCCCTGAGAAGGGAGGCCCCCTGCACCCAATGTGAGTTTGCAGCATCCACCCAGAGCAGGACCCGTCTCTCGCTGGGCCCTGCAGCACAGGCCCAAAGGACGGGTGCAGGCGGCCCGGCTGTCACTGCTCTGTCACTGCTGCGATTCACTGTTTCCGCAGCAATCGCCAGCTGCTCTTCACGGAAAGGGGGCTCTGTTCTGTAAAAATAAAATGGTCTTGAACAAGAAGTTTTACCTCAGGAGACTCTGCACGGGGCGACAGTGCACAGGTCAGCGTGTGTTCACCCATAGTGTAGGGATTCTGGTTCAGGAAGCAGTACATGGATTTAGCTGCCTTGACAGTTTCCAGCTGTAGAATTGCCTGAAAGAAAAAAGGGCAAATGTCAAAAACACTCTTACTCCCCCCAATTCCTTTAATTTATTGGTTTTGGTCTGAAGTTGGAAGTTCAGCTATTTTTTTTTTCTGGAATCACATATGTTCTGGAGATGGAAACCAAATGACTCTCCTCATTCTCAGATGCTGAAGGAAGAAATCTTTCCTCTTTGGATTATCTTTCCAACTAAATCAAAAGCTACGTTAGGAGGAGCCTTGAGCTCCCTTCCCAAGCGTGTCCCACCTTCTGCATCCCAATACACCTGGCTTGGGTTCTGCTGGGAAAGATGAGCATCCCGTCCCCATGTAGGGGACACTACAACCACCTATTAAGAAAACAGTAAAGTGAACTACACAGAAAAGTCTATCTGCTGTGCTAAAAACATCAATCTTTCCCTTCCTTCCTTACCTCTTAGTCACGACACACAACACGACAAAACAGTTTCAGCTGCAAAATCTCAAAGACTGTTATTCAAGTTGTGTTTTAAAGATCGTAGCATTTTCATTTTTCTCTTTAATTAAGTCTTATACAAAAACGCTGCCACTCCCCCTTTCATTTTTTTCCAACCTCCCCGTCCTTTCAGGCTGTTCACTCCAATTCCGGCTACTGAGATCACATCGGAAAAACACTTGACAGAGCAGCTTTCTATGACAAAGTGCTGATTCCATGGAATTAAAGCCATGGAATTAAAGCATTTGAGGTTCAGTTCAACAGAATTAGGTAAAACGGAAATTCACCCTGCGCTCTCTCTTCAGTCAGCTCTTTATTTCAGTTTAAAATCTAACACAAGCTACAGTTTCACAACAAGAAATTCTATCTTCTTATTACAAGTATCTTCACCCGTTGGATAGGTTATTAGAAGCTGGGCAGTTAGAATATCCAACAATAACTGCAATAGGGTTGCTTTAAAATGATTACATCTAAACACTGATTATAAACAAATAGGGTATTTTTGTTTTAGAAAATACCTTTCAATTCAACCTTAAGTGCAAAAATGGCAACACTTAAAATGTCAGAGCATTCTGCAAGTCAAGTCCTATATATTTTGAAGTGTCCATCCCAATAATTTGGCATTTTCATTTCTCAGTGAAATGAAGAATTTTCTCCCCAACTTTCCCACAAAATGGGAATTTGTTTCCCCACCCACTTCTTCCTCTAACATCAAAGATTAACCATGTGCCACTTTAGGAAGCTCTAGTTTCAGAACCCAGCAAACTGCATTGCTATTATTCAGGGTAGACAAGAGCCTAAGGGTTATTTTCCCCTTCCCCACTGCCCCAACAAATACGATAAACAATTTTCCTGTCGAAGTGGGTGGGAAAGAAGACCTAAATTGAAGTCAGAAACTTTGATTTCTCATGAGCAGAATATTTTTGATACTGGGAGAGGAAAACCCAAGTTTCTTTGTTTGTTTTTAATATACATACATTGTGTTTCACGCAGTAGAATAACTTACCTTGTTCTTGTTCTTCAACACCACATAATGATCCACTCTCCCAAACCGCAGTCCCACACAAACCACTTCAACTTCTCTGTATCCATCATCCGGCAGGTTCCCAAGATGCACAAATTTATTATGTACAGTTTCAGGATTTACCTAAATAAAAGTAATAAAAACGTGCTTTACATTAACTTTCTTACATGTTTTATTAGCAACTACTGAGCTATATTAGAGACCAAGTCCCACAGAAAGCCTCTGTACCACTCAGATCTCACCCAAAGAAAAAGCAGATTCACAAACATCAGATATTCATATTTTCTGATCACAATGCATTTTCCAATTTCCCCATGCAGCCCATCAAAGGAAACAGCTATACTCCCAGCAGAGAACACAGCACCTCAAAGTGAGTGTTTTATTTTAAATTAACAATTTTTTAATTAACTAGTAAAATTCAGGAAATACGGCAAATACATAGATGAAGCTTAAGTAAAATCTGGTATTTTGAAAAGTGGGTACAATCTAGGCACAGAAAGCCTAGATTTCATTTTTTCACAGAAAGCCTAGAAATCAATCAAGGCACAGAAAGCCATTTGAGAGATCCCAGTCCCATCTTTTAAGCTGGCTTTTGGCTACAGGATCGCTTTGCAAGGACAGGAAAACCCTTGGACAAATATACTCTTTTTGTGGGTATCCATTTACACAGGAAGCTCTCTGGGAATTCATGCAGAGATTAAGAATATTCCATCATATTAGAATCTGAATTTATTAAGCCTAGGAGTGTCTGTATCAGACACAAGTAGTGTCTGATACTGTCATTCTTAAACTCACTCTTGTGAAGTTCTTGTGCCATCTTCTTAAGCCCAGGGTCACATTGTCTGACCCAAAGCCTGAGCCTGTATTAAGAATACCTTGAAGTTAAGGCTAAAAATATTTTTTCACAGAAAAAAAGGTGGAAAAGATATTCTTTCCTTGATATCTACCGAGCTACACTGCATAGAAATGCACTACAAATCAAATTCCAGCATTTGAAAAGCTGTGAAGAGGAGAGATATTAGACTGAAGAAAGTGCAGGAACAGAGACCAAAAAATCTGTCCAAAAACCTACTGAAAAAGCAAGTGGCTGCAGTGCAAAATATAGAGGCAAACACCACAAACTCTCCCAGCTACAGTGGTTCTAAGGTCACAGATAGAGCTTAAAACCTTGAATCAGACCCATGACAGGAGACTCTCCTACTAAACGTTTAATCCCTTGCACTTCATGCACCATGGGGCTAAATCAAGGGGACACCTGCTCCTCCTATTGCCCGTTCATTCGCACATGAAAACATACATAAGTATATAATTAAAGAGCAATCTTAGATAACAATTCTGTTAATTGCTAATATTTCAGTACCAGAGAGATGGTAATGCCAGCTTAATGTATTTGGAGAGCATTCAAAGGAAAAAGTACATTGCCAGCAACATACCTTTGGATCGGAAGCTTTAATGATAGCAGTAAATATTGCTTCCTAAAAACAAAAAAAAAAAAAAAAAGCAAAAGGTCAGTTTTGAACTGTAAAAATTTGTGATTGATGCTGTGAGAGAGAGAGAAACTACACAGGGCAGAAGCTGTGACACGTCCAGGGTGTAAAGGAAGGGTTCAGTAGCAAACAGCTCACACTTTAGACAGCAGCAGCCAAGAAGTTACCCAGCCCACTAAGTAAGACCCATTATTTTATACTTTCAGAAAAATGTGTATAAAAGTCAGCCCGAGTAAACTAAAATCTTGTTCTGTATTGAAATTTCATGATTATCTTAAAATTTCAGTACTTCCCCACTTTTTTGTTCTTTTAAACATACCTCATCTTTTACAGTCTTGTACTCAGGTGCCACGTTGATGCAGAGCTGATTTCCATCCAGTGACATTGGAAAGCACGTATAGAATTTAACCATCGAATCGGCTGATTTTCTGTTTATTTCTAGATAGGCCTTTAAAAATAAGCAAGAAACATAAGAAATCTCGGTTTTAGCAAAACAGTCTAAACCAACACCCACTCCAATACATTATCACAGGGGCTTCTCCAGATATAACATCACTGAATGCCAATTAAAATACCTTTTTATGAGAAGATAACATTAAGACATCTTTCAGTCCTCCAAACGGCTTTGTTAAGTTGGAAATCTCCTCAAGGGAGTATCCTTTCTCGGGCAGGTTTGAAATGAGAACCACGCAGGTATCATCAAGCTCCTGTAAGTAAAAATTAATGTAATTACAAGTCTCTAAATTCGAACTCATGCATTATAAAAGAGAGTATTATTACTGTGTAAAATTACCTTTACACTGCATGAAGACTGAATTATAAACGCTTGCTTAAAAATACATAATTATACATGCAATAACCACAAATGCAGATGTTATTTAAACCTTTTAGGATACAGAAAGCAGCAGAAAGTGCTAAACAGCTTTTGTTTTTAATCTACTCTCTAATGATGTCGTATAATAACCTTAATTACTGCTTAACAGAGGATGCAATTTTAGATCAGACTAATTCTGCACACACCTTGGGTTCTCCCTGGCTCTCATGAGAAATCCAAACTAAATCAAAACCTGCTATAATTCCATCATTCTTTTATATGCACAATATGTTCACAGGTCAAAAATACTTGCAGGTGTGCGCCATGCAAACACTGCACCTCAGGAGAATTTAACAGAAGTAAAAGAAACCCCAAGCGCAGCAGCACAGCTGAGCAAAGACCAAAGTAGTTTGGAGCTAAGGAAAGAGACTGTAAACTCTGAGCTGAAATAAATAAAAAATTAACAAAAATAAAAGCCTGAAGTGTGATATGGCAGAGGTAGAAGCCCTGAAGTGTGATATGGTAGAGGCACCAAAATTTGGTGATCAAACACATGATCAACACATGACAAAATGATTGCATGGCTAATTTATTATGAGCTAGAATCTTTAATATGGAACCAACAAGAAAACACATAAATTGGTACCTAACAACAGTGTTTGAAACAGCTGGGACTGTTTAGGCTGAGAAGACCATGGGAATCTTATCAAGACACCTGAGTATCTGAAGAGGACAGGGCCAGATGCTTCACTGGTGCCCAGCAACAGGGCACAGGCAAAGGGCACTAACCAGAACACGGGAAATTGTTTGGATCTCGGGGAAAAAGTCACAGTGAGGGTGAGTGAGCACCAGAACAGGCTGCCCACCGAGGATGTGGGATACTCAGAAGCTCCCTGGACATGGACCTGCGCAGCCTGCTCCAGGTGACCTGAGCCCTCATCTCCAGAGGTCCCTTCCCACCTCACCTTCTTGTGATTCTGCAAAACCAAAGCAAAATCCCCGGGGATAAAACTTGCACCATGAAATGGAACAGAAACACCTCGGTGCAATGCACGTTGGAGAGACCACCTTCCTTAGGACCAGAAGCAGGAAGGCCCTGTTTTTGTTTTAACTACATTACTGCTAACATCTATCCATACATTTCTAACTAAATTCACACCAAATTTACTCTTAAAGCAACTGGATTCAGGTAACTTTATAAACTGACCTTGCTCATCAATTCCATTGATTCTTCATTCTTTGCGGTCACGACAGCAGTGTCTTAAAAAAAAGAGGGAGGGAGGTTAATTTAATAGATTTCTTTTATGTTGAAGAATCTTAAAACTTCTTACACTATCCATACATTTTATTTTATTATCCATACATCACCACTGTCATTAAGCAAACTGAAATATTCCATCATTTAACTCAAAAATATTTATTTAGTTCATAAAAAAACAGATTTTCGGTACAGGAATAAAAGTCGGTTTGCAATTTACCTTGATCAACTAAAGCTTCATTAAACTGATCTGACTCTGCTTCCACCACCTGAGGCATCTGTGCAAGTTTCTCTAAAGAAAAAAAATAAATAAAATTCAAGACATCACAGCACTAAGTTTCACACAGCTTATAACTAGGAAAGTGACTTAAGATAGCACTAGCCCATCACAAATACCTATGGCTGGTGCAGGTTTATTCAGACCTTTGGCTTGAGACTCTACAGTCGTCACAAACTCTGCAGCTGTGTCACCCTCTGCATCCTCCTTTGGTCCTAAAAAGTTAGTTTCCTCAGCTTCTATTTCTGGCTCTGTTGGTATCTTCAGAGCTTCAGGGTGATGTTCTTTAGATGGTGCTGGGAAGTAAGAGAGACGGAAAAAAAAGTGTGCTTTATTTTAAAATTTTGAGAAAAAAAGTGATGTGCAAAATAGTTAACAATCTTCAGTCTGATATGCAACAGCATCCTCTGCTCCCCACTGCAGCTGAGCAAGGAATCCATGTGCAGGAAAGGCTCCTTTCACCCAGCTTTGCAGAACACGGATATTGCTCTATTCAGGTGAAAGTGTTTAATTCCTGACACTTTTCTCTCCCTGACACTCTGCTGGACTAACTCTATGAACAGCATCAGTTATCGTGACATTTGCCATGTCCCGAGGTGCCAAACGCTGCTTCCTTACCCAGGAATTTACCACGTGGGCCAGGAACAGGGATGAAAGGCTGGACTTGGCACCTTCACTACCTGTTCTAGGAGCTGGATGGAGGAGAGGGACGATGGAAGATCCCCTGCATGGGTTTGCCCAGGGAAGAGGAAAGCTCCTCATTTTGGCCTTACCTGCAGCATTTGAAGGTTTATTGATTTCACTATCTCCTGTCACCAAGGCCTTCTGAGGTATTTCTTTTTTACCTGGGTAAAATAACCCAAAAGAAGTAGATCAACAGAAATGCTTATTCCTTATGTTTTTGAGAAGCAAATGTAACAAGAGCACAAAAACATGTACAAAAATGATCTGCAACTCAAGCACAGTGAGCTCTAAGCAGAAGACTCTAGTTATTTTAAAGCATGAGTTGACACAAAGAAAAAAATCTGAAAAGGTAAATTAATTCAAATGCACTATTGAGAAAGCTACGAAATAGAATATCTTTTTACAAGTCTGTTTGATACCTTCCTCCTACCAAAAGGATTGGGTTTTTTACAGTTGATTAAAGACGGCATTTTTGAAATACACAACAGCAGCTCCCCACCAAAATAACACCTGGTGCCCAATTTGCTCAGGATAATTGTTCACGAAAGCTAACAAAATAATCAACAAAAATGGTCCAGCTGCCACTTCTGCTGTCTCGATAAAACAAAATTCTTCTGAAGTGCAGCTGGCTTTTGAGGCATTTGCTGGGGCAAAGAGATTCTCTAATGATGCAACAGACAGGTTTGCCGGCCCAGTTTGAAAGTTTCCCTTTGGATCATTAAAAGACCAGGAGAGATTTAAAAATCCTTCAAATGTACAAGGAACATAAGCTGTGGAGAATCACTAAAAATAACTGTGGAACAGAATGTGATATATGTTAAAAAAAAGGCTCAGGATGAATTTGAAGAATGACACTTATTTTATGGAGTCACGCCAACTTGCACAGTTCGGGACAGACATTTAAAAAGAGGGAAAATTACTGAAGCATCAGCACAGGCAAGGCTCAAAGGGAAGATATGTGAAAGGAGGAGCCATTTGGGGCAGCTCTCTGCACCTGCTTTCAGTGCCTATGGAAAAAGTCCTGCCACCGAAACGGTGATGTGGAAAATCAGGAGGGAGGCGAAGCAGGAAGAAGCCTCACCTGTAACAACAGGTTTAGTCGTCTTGGTGTCGGCGTTCTGATCTTTTCTGCCGTGAGGAGGTGGAGGAAAAAAGAACAGGGAAAAATCAGGTTCAAAGACAAGTGATCCATTTCAAAGCAGTGAAATTTCCCCAAAACATTAAAGTCAAAGCAAGCAGAGGCACAGACCCATCTTCTTGTCAACTGTTAGCAGTAAATGTGATATTAATGAAGGTAAGGGCACACTTACTTTGTGCTTGGTGCGACTTTTTTAATAGTCTGAGCTATTTTTTTGATGTTCATTTTGGCCTGCAATTTACAGAAAGAAGAACTTTTAGTGCCTGAGATCTTTACTGCACCATGACATGGCTATTATTGCTTTACTGATTTACTTTACTACATTATCGCTTCATATATTAGAGGTTGTAGCTTTTGCTGTTTGTTAAGCAGACAGCGTTCACAAACATCAGTTTCAAGCATGAAGAACGGAAAGCTGGGATTTGGTATTTGCAAGTAACAAGCAAAAAATAAATGTAGAAATACTTTTTTTTTTTTTAGGGATTGTAAATGATTTTGCAGAGAAAAAAGTACAAAGCAATAGAAAGAAAAAACAATAATAATAAAATTCTGTTCTGCATGAGGTGCTTACCTGGCCGAGAGGCAGCTTTGCCCTTTCTGCCACGCTGATCTTCACCCGCCTCCCGTTCACCAGCACTGGCACAGTTTCCCCGTATTTCACAGCTGCTATCACTGCTTCTTTGTAGTTCATTTCCAGGAAAGCCTACAAGAAAGGGCACGTGCAGTTATATATTTATAGCAGCGGTACAAAATAGTTTCGTTTTGGTTTTTGCTAGAAAACTTGCTCACGTCAAAACTTCTTTCTCCAATTTCATGTGAAGATTGATGAAAAATCACTTCATTTTTACTGAATGAGTATCCTAAACCCCACTAACAAGTTAGACACCAGCAAGCAAGACTGGACTTACAAAGCTGACAGTCCCAGTTGTTTCAAATGCATACATGCAATCTTTAACGACTAACTATTTAAGAGGCCTTATCCTGTTAGGAGCTGGGGATCCAGTACCAAGTTTTTTATTGTTTCACAGAATATTTTGCATTTTGGACACACAGACAACAGAGTTGCTGAACAGGAAAGCCTACCTCGTTCCTGGAGCGGAGCACAAGGAGGTCACTGACTTTGCCAAACGGCTGAACAATTTTTTTAATATCTTGATCAGAAAAGCCATCATCTGGTAAATCAGATATTTGAAGCACTGTCCCACAATTCAGCAGTTCTTCTCTCAATAGCTAAAAATGGAAGACAAAACAAACCTCAAAGTTACTCCAAGTCTGAATCAGACGGAGTATTAGCTGTGGTATTTTGAGTATTATGGTTAATTCAAGCATGGATCCACAGTTCTGTTCTTCCAGTACTTTTTAATTTTAGGCTTATCGTAAGACCACATAGGATCACGACAGAGCACTGAAATGCTTCCCTTTGGCTTTCCTGAAGTATTACCAAGGGGCACAACTTCTGTCCCCAGGGCTGTAAGGGTGAGGAACTGGGTTCCTTCCAGCAGGCCCTGTGAGCTTCCAGCGGCTCTGGGCAGCCTTCCCTGTTTGTCATTCAGAGGCCAGAAGCCCCCACGGGTGACTGCAGCCACCACGGCCACACAGGAGTAACTACAACACTCGGGTGACGTCCACAGAGTTGCTCCAAGAGATCCCCATGGTCACCAGGAGGGACTAAGGTGACATTGGTTCAGCTCCTCTGTATGCCAGGACTGGTAATTTCTCCATGCTCCAGCTTTCCTGTCCACCCAGGGATAATCCCGTCTTCTCCCTATCCTTCACTCCCACTTACACAGCAGATTCTTCCCGAGAGAGGTCATCGCTCACGATATTCACAAACAAGCAGAGGCTCCAAATTAATGGGTGGCTCTTCGTTCTGCTCTGAAGCAAACAGCCCTCACCCTTTCCACCAGCCACGAGCTCCCTGGGATCCTCACCGGCTGACTGGTCCCCAGAACAGCTCTGCACCAACCGGCAACATCCATCACATACTGGATATGACACCTAACCAAATCCCTCAAAACATGGGAGAAATATAAGGAAACTCACCCTGTTGTAAGGAGTAGGACGAGGTCCACTGGTTTCTGTGAATAAATCTTCCTCATCCTCTTCCATTTCTTTGCCTTGGGGCGACTCATCCAGTTCGGGAGACTTGGATTTCGAAGCACTTGAGCCATGCAGAGGAGACGAGTCTTTCCTGGAAGCCTTGGGAGAACCACTAGTTTTCAGGGGCTTCCTCACACTTCCAGGCCCCTTCCCTAAGAGTCCATGGGAAGGGGGCGATTTTCCCGCTCCTGAAGATCCTGGCCCCGCAGCTTGGAGAGGTTTGTGCTTATTGAGCTCTGCTGCAAAGCCAGGCCCCAGGCTCCTCACTACCGCCTCCAAAGTTGCCTTTTTGTCTGTGCAGGGATAAAAAAAAAAAGACTCTTAATAGATATCTACTTTCATTAAGTGTAATCCATCCACAGAGCTGCCAGAGCAGCCCTCCTGGCCCAACCCGTCGGCTCCTTCCCTCTCCCACACATAAGCACCAAGTCTGCAGTCACCTGGGCTCAGCTCAGCCTCTTCTCTGGAGGGAAACACAACAGAGGGATCCCACATGTTTCATTTGGCCCTCCAGTTATTCTCTTTACACTCCGCTGGCCTCTGGCTCACAAACTGCTCTAAATGGTGCTCCCAAAAGCCAAGATGACTCTGGCTAAGCTGCTCACAGCATCTCACGCCTCTTTTGTTTTTACAGCCCCCCATGACATTTGGATTTTCTGTAATAGTCTGGCACTCCCTAAGGCCTTTCCCTGGCATCCACCGTGCATTTTCTGTTATCACTCAGTCTCTTCTGAAAAGCTGCCAAAGAAATTGTTGGTCATTTGATATTTATGCAGCTGAACACTCCTGAATTAGAAGGGAGTTAATATGCACTTGTCTGCACTGAAATTCACCTAATTTTCTCCAGCTTGTCTAGTTTTCTTTGAATTCTTACTCTGTCCCTCCACACACTTTCTCAAAGAACATCAATTCCAGCTTATTCCAACCAGTTTATCCCGCTTGGACAAAGTGCATGAGGTCCAGCTGCCCCCAAAGCTCCTGCCTTCAAGAGGTGCCCCCTTCAACCCTTATTTTGGCTCCAAGCTGAAAGGAGGGGTGCAGATGTTCTCGTGCCAACTGCCTGCTGCTCCCCACGGGCTCAAGCCAGGAAACTTCCTCTGCTCTGCCCTTCCCCTCGTGCCTGGGGCACTGCAGCACCTACGTCACGACACCTCCTGCTGACCTCCTCATCCTCCGCTTGCTCTTCATCGCTTCGTCCTGAACACTGATGCTATAGTTTTAAATTATTCTTCAATGATACGCTACAGTTTTCACCTCCTATACATCTTTTTATGGAGGTCTGTGGATCTCACAATTTAGCTATTTACTGCCTCTTCCTCTCAGTCTTCTACGTGGGTCTATGACAGTTTGTCTTTTACCCTTAGAAAGATCTCTCTGCAATTGCCTGGCACTTCCCACTGTTTTACAGACTTCTCTCCTACAGAAGAGCTCAGCACCTCCTCATTTTCTAAAAGTGAGTAATAAAGCCACAGACACGGATCAATCTTTAACATTTCTCCATTTTTCTCCCACTGGAACTTGGAAAGAAACGAAGTCTCCCAAAACCCTGGCATTCCATCCAAGAGAGGTGGTTCAAAACCAGTCACCCAGGACTGTGTTCGTGCACAATTTCCTAGAACCACCAATATTTTTCCATTACATGTTTCACATATTTTCAAACAGGATGCAATAAGCTGAAGGGAGGGAAGGAAAATGGCACAACAAACAGCTGCTACCAAGAATGCAGCACTGAGAGCCTGCCGGGTTCCACCCATTTATCTCAGCTAAGTTATTTACAACCCCTTCATGGGACCCCTGGAAATTCCACCTCGATGGGACGCAGTTTCTCCACAGCGCATCACTCTTTATTTTCCCCCTTCATCTATACTGCAGCTGCAAAATAGCTTCTTGCTGAAGATGAGGAATCTCCAAATACTTTCAATTCTTGCCTCTCCTCACTAGCTTAAAAAATGACTGCAAACAGAAAAGAAATTGCTCGAGTAGTATCGAGGTCACTTGATACAACTCACCGGTCACTGAAAGGAGGCGAGGGAGGCTTCACATTTTCTGGAATAACCATTTTTTCGAAAGCACGAGCCTCGGGACGTGACAGGGCAAGCGATTTGCAAATCTATGTGACCCGTACCTGGGGATCGGGGGGTCCTCCTGGAAGCCCAGTCGTTGCTGGAAGATCTGGGCGGGCGCGGGCTGCTCCTCAGCGGATTCCTGGCGCGCTG
>VZSG01000646.1:434980-451811 GCA_013398315.1 Nothoprocta pentlandii
AGTGGCGCCCCGGCAGCGCCGCGGCCCGGGGCTCGCCGAGCTCGAGCGCCGCTTCGGCGTCTGGTTCTCCTTGCGCTCGCCACCATTTCTGAGGGAATAAAGGCACTGAGTGAGTTTCAAGGCAGTTCAAGATTAATTCGCGTCTGGGGAAACCAAATCCAACAAGGCACATAGAGATTAATTTATTACCAAGCGTACTTTAATCGCCAGTAAGAAGGCTTGCTACAGAAATTTAAGACAGAACCAAAAGAGAAATGAGTGACAGACAAAACCCTGCCCGCAGCAAGGAAAAGCTGTAAAGAAGCCTAACCCTAGAGGTTACAATTAGGCTTCTCTCCAGCTGAAGTTACAGGCTGTAGCGCTACAAAAAAAGTGCAGGAGGAAAAGGATGCACAAAATGGAGACGTGGACTAGGATATTTCTTGGTTCTTCCTAATTTAGTTTGAGAGCAGGGAACCTCGAGACCACATCTCTGTAAGATTGATTTGAGACCGCATCTCTGTAGGACTGATTTGCTCTGCAGGAGAGATGTGAAAGGGTTGTCACAAATCTGCCCCAATGGCACATTTATGGTACTGAGGGGCGCGAGGCAGATGAGGAACAGGGCAGGAAGGCCTGGGGAGGGGGTTGGCCAGACCAGAGGCACCAGGAGAGAGGCCGCATGTTACACTGCGGCGTCTGCCCCATTTCTGGGCGCGCGGCGCATCCTGCGAGGCCAGGGACGCCCCGCGCAGTCTCGGGAGCGGCCAAGCGCCTACACGGCCCCGCGGTGCTGCTAAAAGCAGAAGCAGCCCCCGGCACAATCAGCCCTCGAGCAAGAGGCAGGAAACGCAACCGCGCAGGCCACTGCTGCTGAAACACCCACAGAAACACAAGGAAAGCACCCCGTGGCGCCCAGCACTGCTGCCCTTCTGGCGAGGGCACTGCAGGACGCCTGCACAGCCCGAGCCCTTCAAAGCAGCCTGGAGGAGCAGTTTGTATTTTAACCAAAAAGCTCTGGAGTTCGTTAGTGATCATTTGCAGAGGCTCATGAGAGATGCTGCATTAAAAGCGCTTTGAATCATTTATAATGAAAATAAAGCACGATGAAGAGAGGACAGCTGGAGGGGACACAGCGCAGCGCGGGCCGGGGACCTGCCGGCGCTCCAGACATCCGTCCTCGGGCCGCCCTCTCCGACGTGTTGTCATCACAGAGGGATTTGAGACAGCACCACCCTAGAAAGCCACCCTGACCCCACCTGCGAGCACACGAGATCGCTCACAGAAAGCAGCCTCAAACCTGTTCCCTTTGCCGGGCTCCTCTAGCTAAGGGCAGGTCTCGTCCTCTGGGCTCCTTATAATCCCAGCAGGACTCAACAATCTCCAGCAAGCTCATTTGGAGGTTTCAAAAATGTCGCTCTTCTCCTCATGAAAGACTCGGGAGTTTTCTTTGTTAAATAACACAGAGGGACCCCAGCTGCACTCTCAAATTAACCCGACCTACTATTTTGATCTTCCCGACGCGTCTTCCCACACGGAAGCTTCTCAGGAATTATGTCCAATAATTAATGGGAAGTGCCAGGGCAACTCGGAAAAATAAAAACACCACAGTTCCTATTTGCAAGCAAGCAAAACGTGTGCAAATACTGAAGCGGTAAAATAATCCCATCTGGCTGAGGTTCAAGGAGCATTATCCACAGGCTGCGTTTTCAAAAGCAGGGTAGTTTGTAAGGACAGAAGAGACATGAGCTCATCGGCTCCATGGGTTGCAGTTTGTGATCACTCACTTCCCAAGGGACCTGCAGAACAGCCTAAAGAGTCTGCAAAATGTGGCTGAAACGCAACACAAGGTCAGAAAGGTCTCAAGGGGCCAACAAGAATGTCCCTGGAACAAACAAAATGCTGCAAAGGTGGAGGCCACCCAGGTGTTGGTCACTGATCCAAAACAGGTCCCAGTCCTGTCCCATCACAGCTGCTGACAAGGTCACTCTTGCAGCTTTTCTACCGAGTCTGTTCCACGCATGGGAAGGATGTGAGACACCAAGTCACCTTCTTATTTGAAGGATTTAAGACGAAAAAGCACAGAGACCCCATGCAGTTTACAAAGAAAATACACCACCACATTAAAACTAACCCGTAATCAGCAAGCAGTTACCTCTTTGAGGAATGAGCCTCGGGATTCCAGTCGGGGTACCTGTTAAAGGAGGAGAACACGAGTGTGAAGGGAGGAGCGGGAGCCGCCGCCCCGGCGCGGTTCCCAGGGGCCACGCAGCAGCCCCCGGCGGCGGCGGCGGCTCCGCACGCGGCACAGGACACGGCAAACGCGGTCCTTACTGGTGACGTAACTGGCGGCAGCTCTCGATGTGCGCCGGGTTGTTCTGGTGCAGGATCCAGTCCTAAGTGCACAAAAGAGAGGCACGGGCGCGGGGTTAGAGGGGAAAACGCAGCACGTGGCCCAAAGAATAGGAAAATGCTTCACTGTGCCTATCTGCCACTGCTAGCAACCTTACCTAAGGGCATCGGCTGTCATGTCCGCATTCCCAGGTCAAGTTATTATTCCTTATAATTATTATTCCTAACAATTTTGGCAGGTTGTTAATGAATACATATGAGTTTAAGTGGAAGTGGAGAAGTAGCACAAAAATAAGCCCCTTCTTCAATCAGCACGCTACATGCTCATCATCTCTGTATTTTGAAATTCAAACAAGTAGATCCAATAGATTATGACACTTTAGGGGGAAAAAAAGCAATTTTCACAGATTTACCAGACTGTATAAATATATACCTAGCAAAATAAGCTGAATACATCAAGTTTAAGAGAGAACCAGAAACAACACAGTATTTTCAAGTCAAAAATCAGAGCCAGAGGCATATATTTTCATTCCTTAAACTCAAGAACCATCACTCACAACACCACGTTCCAACCACAGATCCCCAAAAGGACTTCATGAATTTACGTATAGGAAGAACATTAAAAGAATTTCAACGTGGGCAGCATCTGATGGGTCAAGTATCAGTCAAAGCCAGAGGATGATGCCAGCCCCGTCGCTGCTTTAACTGTAAGCACACACTTAGTCCCCACTCCAGCTAGAGAGAAAACAACTGTGGAATTAATGGGATTTTTCTGTAGACTGGGGCACCAGAAACTCCATTAACTTCCTTTTTTCTTCTACGAAACTGCCTTGCTGGCAAAAGCAGCTGCTATAGAAGGGATGCTGTGAAAAGAGGGAACACCAAATGGTCTGAAATTGCCAGGTGTTGAGCACCACCAAGAAGCAATACTAAATATCCTTAGAAAATACAACTTGCACCTGCTTTAGGGTTTTAAAGCAGGCGTCACTGGCTGAATTATGCAACTGATGCTGCTTTTATAAAGCAAGGCTTATAAAACAGCTCGGTGTCATGAAATCGTGTATGGTTCTTCCTAAGCACACGCTGGCTGCTTATACTGAAGATCACAAAATGTTTAGCTGCTGGGAAACAAGAGAACCGGGAATTAAACGGATTCGTCTGCGGAAATGATAGGAGAGAGGCTTCCAATGGCCCCGTTCATGGCTTGGAGCACAAAGCCTGGGGAGGCCGTTCCATGCCGTGCCTTATCCAGGTCGGAGCCGTGTGCGGGGACCTTCTCCCCAACAACAGGTCCCTCCTTGCTGCTCGGGACCCTGCGCGCTGGCGCCCAGCGTGCTTCGCCCGCTGCGGAGACCAGGGGTCCCGGCTGCCGCTTCCCCTGGGGCCGCTGCGCAGGGGGCTCCGCTCGGGAAGCGGCTCGGAGCCGCGGGATGAGCTGCGGGACCCACCAGCGCTCCGTGTTGGCGCCAGGCCCCGGAGCGCTACTGAAATCCGGGGGAGGCAGGAGCTGAGGGAGAACAAGGAAACCAGCAAGGAGCAGGAATGCAGAGGGGAGCGCATGTGCCCCAGCTGCCCTGGCTTCACAGCAGGACATTGCACAGGAAAACCGGGAATGCCCACATCGGAATCGCAATCTGCTTCCCAACTTCAGCAGGAGACGCACAAGCATAATCCCCTCTGCACGAAGCAACGCATCCACAGGGCTCTACACCACCCAAAAGCCTTAAAAATCTTTTAAATATCAGTAAAATAACACCTGTGATGCATAGCGTCCTAGTCATCAGTTTCTCATAAGCACAATCCTTCCTAAATCCATTTTATTTCTGAAGTGATGTGTTTGAAGACGGAGAAACCTCACTCAACTGCCCAAACACAACGGGAATGCCAGGCTGGGAGCAAAGCTAGCCTGTGTCCATTAAGCGTTCTAGTGCTTTTAGTAATAGAAAAGAACTTCTTGTTCAGGAAAACGTGAATATATTTGGAAGAAGGTAACACCAAGTTGGGATTCCAGGGCAAATATAATTTAACTCAAAGAAAAATGACTTTTTCACCAAAAAGGCTGCAGAACTCCAAGGCACAAATTTGCAATGAGGAAGAACCCCTTCCAGATCAATAAGTCATCTTCGTGTCAACACATTTTCCTTTTTTTTTCCCATTTTAAACTGCTAAAATTTCACACACACCTTCCTGACTCCAGGTACAGGGAGCAAGGCCCTTCCTGGCACGAGATGACAAAAGCATAGGTCTGTTTGCACCATCCACACATCTGCTGCGCTCCAATGAAAGCGGCTTTCCACTTCAGGGTAGGCACCAGTTATTTCCCACGCAGCGACAGGCGGTTCTGGTGGAAGGAACGGGTGTTTTTAAGCCCGTTCCATGCAACGGCTCCAGGTCTCGGCACACTGTCCTCCAAGGCTTTCCGCGGCGCTGGCACCACCACGCAGCGTTTCACGGATGACTGTACCTGTGCCTTACAAAAAAGGTTGCAAAGCTTAAAAATATATCGATTGTCCAGAGGCAGTCCTACAGCAGGCACAGGATACTGTAATTTTGGCTTCTGAGCTGCGTATTATCCACAAAGTGGAAGTCACAGGAGCACTTCAGGATGCTTTTCCAACTACAAAAGGACTAGGACACGTACATGAGTATGGACCTCACACTCAGAATACACAGCTTTTAAACACTGCAAAAAAAAAAAAAGAAAAAAAAAAATCAAGGCCTCCTTCAGCTTTGATTTCATCCAGTATCGTTAATTAAGCGAGTTAAATAGTTAAGGTGACCTGCAGGGAGAACAGACTGGATGCTCTGGGGAACTGCAGGAACACTTTTTTATTCCAAAATAGTCAGTTTTCCTCTGCAGCTACTGGAGAGGGAAGCTCAGAAAGGGAAGAATATTCCAGAGGGTGCCAATATGAAGCTCTGGCCACTCGTGGTCACAGGACAGCGAGAGGACACTAAGGAGCAGCAAGAGCCGGGTCCCACATTGGGCTCTAATGCTGCTATTTCAGTGAAACAGCTTCAGTTAGTGTATTGCAACTCCCTTCCCACAGGGTAGTGCAACTTCTGCTTCCACCTTCACAGGAGAACGGAATCCTGGAGGAGTCTTTAATTCTGGACGGAACTGGATTAAAAAAAGACTACCAAAAAAAGCTAACCACATATAGCCCGAATACGAAATCTATCCATTTAATCTATCCATTCATAGATCTATCAAAATCCATCCATTCAGCTGGAACTGAAGCTTGCTGGACATCCAATCTCTTCTGCAGTTAGCAAAGGTGAAGATTTTCCTCACGTGGCATCGTCCATCCCCTGCAGAACCCACGGGCTGTTCTGCACCGCCTTGAGCTGCTCCCTTAGCGGCCTCAGGGCTTTGCAATCTGCCGTATACACCCAAGGCTGCTGTTTGTACCACAGCATTTCTAAAGCCCTCCTACAACTTGACATTGTGCACCTGAATTTACCCTGTCCGATCATTCTGCTCCAAGAACAGACTATCCAGATGCATCAGGACAGAGCGAATTCTCACGGAGCTTGCTTGGTATTCCTTCTCCGACAGGATACAGCAGCGGATGGCGAGGACGTAACGAGGCAGAGAGGAATCCAGAAAACACCACCAGGCTCCAGACATCTGCTCATCGGGGACGTCTTGAGCCCTCTGAGGGGGCTTTGCAGAGCCTTCAGAGGATCTTCCTTGAATTTGCCCAGTTACTTCCAAACTAAGATTCCAAAACACAGCAGTACTGAGCTCTACGCAAAGAGAGGTTATTGCCTAGCCCGTTTCTTCATGGCACTCGTGATTTCATGGATTTCTATTGTATCCTCTCCCCACCACCTGCTTTCCAGCTTGCAGGTGCTGTTTCACATGCTGCCCTTTCTAACCTAGCACAACTTTAAAGGCAAAATGTGAATGCCCAGAGCACCTCTTGCGACACACTGGGACAGGCAGGCAAGCACTTCATCTGCAAAGTCACACTGTGAAAGAGGAGGAATTTTCATTCTTCAGCACTTGCAAACACACAAGACTAACACTTCCCCAAGAAAATTTATTCTTTGCATTTAATAAATAAAATCCACACTCTAATTCTTCCGATTATTTTACAACAGTGGCCTAAATATGTCTTGTCCATGAAGCCTCAAGAAAGTCCGAACTGCCTACTCAGCAACAGGCAAACACAAACAACAGCAGCAACAACAACTAGTATTGGGATGGAAGTTAACACAGGCCAGAGCCAGAAGCAGTCACGACACGGAGAAAAGGTTGTGCAGCTGCAATGGGGTCGGCCAGCGTGGAGCCCACGCGTTCCACCGGACTGCTATTAGGACAAGGAGAAGTTGTAGCCCTCGGTCTCCCCATAAAAATTCATAGCTGTTCCTCCAGCGAGTATTTTTAGTAAAGATATTTACTGAGTTTTAGAAAGCAGTAGTCAGCAAGCTACTGAATAATTCACATTTAAATAGAGCAATGAGACAAAACCCTTTGGAAAAAATACATTAACACAAGCCCAAGTCTGTCAGCATATTCGATTTCAGACATTTCTCTCTTCAACTGAGCTCCGCTTTAAGCTCTTGGGTCTGGCTAAATAGCAGCCCTTCCTGCTCGCCCTCAGTATGTGCAGTGTGGAAGCACTCGAGAACGTGTTCCCCCTTGGAAACCTCCGATCCAGCTGCCACCTTCTGGGCTATTCACTCGCTTTTATTAATATGCAGCACGAGTAACATCCAGAAATCTTACATAATTTTGGCACATTGAACAGAGGAAGGAAAACAAAAAAAAAGAGACAGAGAGATGCCCTCCAGGCTCTCCATGCTTGCCAGAGACTATTTTGTAACAGGTGAAACTAATAATGAATTATAATTTTTTAATTGCATTCTTCTTGAGTTTTTGACATACCAAGCCTAGATCTTTCGAGAAAAACCTACAGCTTTCCCAATATTCCCCAATTCTTTCCTTTTTTTCCTTCAGGAGCTGCGGTTGTTGCTTACTTCCCCGGCGCAGCTGAACGCGGGCGTTTTGTGCCGCCCTCACAGAGGGCCCTCAGTCCCCAGCACCGCGCTTGGCCATGAAGTTTTTGCAGATAAACGGGCTGCTTTGTCCGAGCACAGACCCCGCCGGACTGGGGCCCAATACATCAAAACCTCATCTACATTCCTAAGATTCAGCGTCAAACTTCTCAACCCTTTTCAGTCACCAAAACCATGTCAGTATTTAACGCCCCTGATAAAAGTGGTTGTTTTGTCATTTTAAAGCCAGTGCAGAAAATATGGAGGATTGGGGGGTTTTGTTTTTTTTTTTTTTTTTTAAATATGAAAGAGTAACCAATGTGCATGGCAACTCTGAAATAAAACTACAAAAAAAAACAGCGAGGAGAGCAAAGGTACACATATATCCTAGCATCACTTCTAATATTTTAAGCCTTTCATGTGAGCACTCAAACGGGAGCACAGTCCCGCAACTCATTTAAGGCACAATTAACATCAATTAGCTCCCAGAGCCCTGCAGGAGGCAAGCTGCCACGTACAAGCTTAGGCAATAATCTTTGAAAGCCACTCACCTTCATATGAGTGCATTCAATGTTACACAGAGAACACATATGTGGGAATATTCGTGGCGATGTAGCATAGTAGTCATTCATCATCGAGGGGGTGGGCAACCTTTTGATCTTCTGGGCATCGGCCTGGGGGAACACGGGGAGCCAAGACGCTTTCACCAGAGAGAAAGGAGGCTTGAGGGGCCCTTCTGCCTGCACCGGGAAGGGCTTCGGTCCCGCTCCCGGGGCGCTCTGGGGCCCGGCCGCGCTCGGCACCGGTTCCTGCGGAATTCGCTCGTGCTGGCTCACAGCTGCAAGAAGTTCAGCCGAAAAGGGCGGCTGGGCCATGGGGGGCATCACGTGCTGGGCCACGGGCTGCTGGACGAGAGGTGGCATCACGGGCGGCATCATGGGCTGCGCCAGAGGCGGCATCATAGGTGGCATCATCGGGGGGATGACGGGCGGGACCGCGGGCTGGGACACCGGCTTCACCACGGGGAGCCCCGCGGGTGCTGCGCACAGTGCGGACACCTTCCCGGCCGCCTCCGGGGCAAAGAACGACCGGCTAGTGGAAGACTCGTTCTGGAATCCCATCTGCTTCATTAGCTCCTCGACTGGAAATGTGCTGTTACACGTCACGCCGGACTGCGGGACGCCCAGGGACATACTCGGATCCCGCGGGAAGTCTTCCCTGTTCTCTCCGCTCGATACTTCGGGATTATAGATGCGCACGTCCAGGGGATCCTCAGTTGGTACTTCAGGGTTATAAACACACACCTCAAGAGGATCTTCAGTGTAACCGTATTTGCTCGCGTGACCGTAATCAATCACTTTACTCTTGACTGCTGGACTGCCCGCGCTGCCAACTGCTTCTTTCCCTCGGCTCCGAGGGTGCAGGGTGGACAAGGGACGCCCCATTTTACGAAGCCTTATCTCTCTCAGGATCAGCGGCATGTTCTCAGGGGTTAGCTGGTCATCCGGGTAGCGGCTGAGCTCTTCCAGATCTTCATTGGACAGCCCAAAACTCGCTAAAATGCTGGAAGCGCTCTCCGTCGTGTAGCGGCTCTGGGCGTTGGAATTCTGCTCCGTGATCCGTGCTGGAGCAGACGGCTTTTGCGCGGCTGTCCCAGAGGCTGCGCAGGGGCTGCTATCCCAGCGGCTCGTACGAGCTTCTCCCTTGTGCTCTTGGTGTAGGTTCGTCTTCTCCTTTACCTGCCTCGGATCCGCTCTGTGCTGAGTTACCTGAACGTTTGTGCGCTGCAATCCCGTCCACTGAAAGGTTTCCTGGCCCGAGAATCTCGGCGACATGCCTTGGGGCGCTCCAGGAGCGGGCTTTCTCTGCAGACCTGCCGTGCCCCCTCCCCTAAAGGAGCCTTGAGGCTTTGTGCCAGGCGGGTTAGGTCCTCTCGGCCTCTGAGGTAAAGTTCCTCTAGGGCTAAACATCGCGATTTTCAGAAACGCCTGATTTAACAAAGCATAGGGAGCTGCAGAACCGTTTGTAGCAGCTGAGGTCAATTGCTGAAGAGCCAACTGGGTCTTAATTTGTGCAAGCTGTAAAGGAGGAGGGCCCAACAGAAGCGGCCTTGCAAGGCCAAGGTTCAAGGAATTCACAAGTGGTGCGAAACTTTCCAAGAATAACACAAAGCTGAAAGTTAAAAGACAAGTATTAGATTATTTTATCGTTTCACCTACTTTACGCAGTGGATTCTATAGCCGGTGAGAAAAACAAGTGAGGTCATAAAACCCTGTTTTAATGACAGATTTAAATTATACTTTTGAATTTCTCTTTGGCAAGACCATTTTCTTTTGCTGCATAAAATCATATCCACCAGATAATTTTATCAAACAAGTTCAGTCTCACATAACGTATCCAGTTGTTTTAATTTTCTACAGTATTTTCTAAATAAACTGACATTTTAATTCTAAGTGACAGCCCTTTGGATTTCTTTAAATTCAGTGTTATTTTATGAGCAGTAAGCCAAAGTATTAGAAACATCTCCAAATGTTTACAAGTATGAATTATAAGTGAAATCATTATGTAGAAAATCCAAAACAGTCCCAGCTTGGATGTTAAGTCACTGTGGAATCAATTTGGAGGCAGTGGATAAGTTTGCAGAACAGGCACTCCCATTACTGCTCTCCGGGGTAAGCTACTATACTCTGAAAGTATTCGAAGGGTGTGACAAAGGGATTTTTGAGTTTTGTGGCTAGAAAATTTCTTTCCCAGCCGTTAAAGGCAAGATCTTCATACAGAAATTCAAATAGAAAGGTGTAAAATCAGCTAAAAACTGAAACCATTCACGTTCAAGAATAAAACACGCACAAGGGCAAGGGAAACTACCATCTTTTATTTCAGCTGAAACCACTTTGGAAATCAGTCCTGCAAGGTGATAAAAGAACACAGAAATACAGGAAAGAAAAAAGAAGTGAGGCCCAGACTAACGAAACATGAAATACTCCAGAGCTTCAGAAACATGTTCTTCATGTGGAGGCACAAACTTGAGGAGCTCTTTCAAAGCAAGACCCTCATCTGCACAGTTCTGCCTGCATTTGCAGTGCCCCCAAAGCAGGAGGGTTCGGAAGGACCCCAAGGGGTCCTTAACTCCCACCCTTATCCATCTGCAGCCTCCTGAAGCTGGATGATCTGATGGTCCCAATGGTTTCAATGAGCTCTGCTAGCAGATTTCCACTAAGTATGACCATAACACAGCTTGTAGATGTCCCTAGTTGTTTTTAAGCCTGCCTGCTGTGTTTCTGGAGCATGGAGGTTTGAAGCTCATTCAAACTGACCTAAAAAAAGGAAGTAAATGGAGGTGCTTCTCTCATGTTTGTAAACACAGTCTGTAAAGGTTAAGGGTCTCAAGTCTGAGAACCACAACTCAACAGACAACAACCAAAGCTATCGCTTGAAAGCCAAAAGCCACACAACAAGAGTTTCTGTTTTTAAGGATCCATTTCTGCGTTTTGTCACTACCTACACATGAAACATCTCCAAGTTCCACTGGTCCCATTTCAGCTACAAATGAGTCCAAGGAGATGCACCAGCTACAATAACTTTACGCCTCCTCTCCACCACAAAAACACACAGAAAGTCATTGTAAAGGGGAGATTCCCATCGGATCCAATATCCCTTCTTCCTGAAGCATATTAATCCTATGTAAGTGGTACCCGCATGCTAGCCCAAGCTTATTCTACAACCCATCAAAACAGACTATGATGCGAACACTCACAGAGCAGTCTCTGGTCTTTCTGAGTTCTCCTTCCCAACAGCTCTCAACAAAAAGCTCTCATACCAGTAACCTGGGAAGCACCTGGGGCAGCTTAGGAAAGCCATCCATAACAAGACCAAGAATACATTAGTAGAAAATGCTTAAAAAATAAGCAGGCAGTGGGAGCAAACAGAGTCTTAATTGCGCAGATTAGGAAACAAACAAGTTCTACAGCTCTGCAAACCTCTTTGTAGAGTTTGAGGACCATTAACATAGTCAGAGACAGTGATCTGGGCAGCAGGAAGTAGAAGAGGACAACCAGAGTACTGCATCGGTTGTCTGATATGGGATGCTTCTGAGGTGTCCTTTGTTTTATGACTTTTTTTGACAACTGTCACTCCAGAAAAGCTTCCACTGTACATTGTGCTATCCAACAGGGACATATTCCTTTCCTAAGCCAGCAAAATAAGATAACAGACATGGAGGATTTATCTCTAAAAGTAAGGCTTTTAGATTCTCCATCACAATGATGGATTGAAGAAATACAAAAGATAAGACTTCTGCAATTAAAAGGTTAGTCCATGAACATATTCAAAATGAGCAAAGTAACCTCAAAGCTCAATTTTTAAAAAGCAGCTTTATTCATGCTCTACAGTTCTTAATGCCCTGAAACCTACCTGCAATGAAACAACACCTGGGACTTTAGCAAGGCCTGAAGTGAGGCCAGCATTTTGGAGATGATACACCTAGGAAATCAGTCACCTTGTCAGCTGGCCCTAACTACATCTCAAATAACAGCAAGTGGAAGCCAAGTGGTTGAGTTGCACTTTTATGGAGCTAGTTGCATGCTGCGATCTTCCTCTTGCATCCAGAAAGCAGCTGCATAGCAGCAAGCGAGCAGTGAAACCCCAAACAGCCACGTTTCACAACAGACCTTTCTGAAAAAAAGGCTGCAAATAACAGAAAGATTAAGCAATTCCAACATTATGCCCCTCTGTAAAACAATATCTGGGCATTTAAGGCCAGATTTTCTATTTCCTTTTTCAAAGAGGCTTCTCTTGGGACAGCTTCACGAACTTCTACACTATTTTTCCTGCTGCAGTGACATCTTGATTAGAAACTCCTAAAGCACTCTCCAAGCAAGGACAGGCTGGTACTTAATCACAAGTAAATGAAAATTAGGTGAAATTCCCCAAAGACAAATACTCCTGCAGGTGCCTACTTGGCTCCTGAAAAAGCCCTTGAAATTCAAAATTTCAGAGTAACATAAAGCAGAGCCAAATGATGATTTTTCCTGCTTTGTGTTCAAGTCCCTCAGTCCGTTTGGCAGAGTTCCCCATTCCAGGTGGATAAATCCAAAGCTCTGGCTACCGACTTCCACGCTAGAGCTCTCCAAATAGCTGCTCTATTTGCTGCCGTGGTGACTGTGCTGCACCTGCCCTGCCTTGACCACACGGCCAGACCAAGCTGCAACCAGCTCAAACTTCCTGCCCTCGCAGAGTCCCGTTTTCTGTGTTGCAAGGATCCAAAAAACCGCTGAGCAGCAAGAATAAGTTCTGATAATGTCTGGAGAGATAAAAAAGGGACATGTTACAGATCGAGATGGGATCGCTGAAACTGATACCTCCAGTAGCTCAAGGATTCAACAGGACAAACACCGACACAGGACAACTTGACACTGTGAAGTGAAAAAACAACAACAAAGAGCAGGGAGGTGGTTCTGAGAGCAATGACAGCAACTCAACAGCACGGAGAATGCCCAGCCTTTCCCCTCCTAATCCCAGCTGCCCAATAAATACCTTTTGGCTGCCTGCCTGCGGTAGGGAGCATAGCAAGGCTTACCCTTGGACTAGATAAACCATTGCCAATCTTTGTATGTATTAGCAATAAATAACTGTTTACATTTTTAAACTCGATATATCCTGTTTCCGGAACCTCCTTGTGCAAGGCTAATGACGACCAAAATGATCCAGAGCGGGATATTAACAAAGCTGAATTTACTGAACAAACCTGGAGCGAAGCGAGGACGGAGACGCGGAATAACCTCTCTGCTAAGGATACAGGGAGCTGCAGTCATGGGATTATGGAACTGCAGCTCTGCTGATCAGGAGATTTCATGCAAATACGAGAAATTCCACAAAGAGGAAAAGGGAAATACAGCAGTGACCAGCAATGTTGCTGAGTTCACGCTCTTGGGGTTGGAGGTGGGGAGGAAATAGTTGTGCAATACTAATAAAAAAAAAAAAAAAAAAAAAAAAAAAAAAAAAAAAAAAAAAAAAAAAAAAAAAAAAAAAAAAAAAAAGTCAACAAAATAGGAGGCTTAAGGTAAAGGTTTGGCAATGCTGGGAGCTGCTTTCTGCAATCACAACAGAAAGCTTTGTCGGACAATAGGGTTTAGTAAAATCCACCAAAGCGTGATTTTCTGCTTATCTGTCTCTCTAAACAGGCCTAACTTCCCCTGGCTCTGTGCAAATCCCACAGCAGTCGTGCGGAGATGAGGCTGCAAAGCAAGGACATTTTGGGAGGGCAAGCACTGCACACAGACAAACACTCTTACCAAACATGTAGTCCCCCACAGCCAATATTTTCACTACACAAAGAGCAATGGCAAGCCAAGAAACCCAAAACACAAATACAGGGAATACTGTTTGCATGGACAGCAACGTAAATTTGGGTCGTAGCCATTTCATGCAACCTGAACGTGAAAGCCGAGGCACACAGCAGCAGCAGCAGGACACCAACAGAACAAAAATAAAGCCAGAAATTGCCACAACACCTCGATTCGCTGCTTGAAAACCCAGAATGAAACCGTGGCTGAATCGGGGCTCTCAGCCCCTGCCAGCCCAGCCACATCCGCAGAATCAACACAAATTACAGACACTATATAGGAGAAAGCCAAGCTTGAGGTGAGTTTTCTGCTCTAGAAACACCAGATGAGCTACACATAATGTGGCAGCTTGAAAGTCAGACCAGATGACTGATTTCTTGCTTTCCTCCATACCTGCAAAAACTTACAAAACAAGCTGCTTTCATTAAACAAACGCATTGTATTACACGCATCTCAAGCATTCTCTTGATACTCAAAAAGCACCTCCCAAAGAAATAAACATCTGCTGCCAGAACAAAATCAAGAAAAAGACCGCAGAAATCTCAAGTGTTAATTAACAACTAATTGCTGCTTCTATATTGCTTTTTCTTTAGCAATACAGAGGGGAAAATGACACACAAAGTAGATGCCTGTTAAAAGCTATTTAAATGACAAGCTTATCACTCACTGGCTATAGAAGCAGCTATTTAATACTCACTGTTCTTGCAGCCGCTAATACGTGTTCGTGCTGCTTAAGACTACTTCAGTGTCAGAAAAATACTTCCCTAATTCCTGCCTTAATATTACCCAACACAAGACAGGCTGCTCAGAGCGTTCCAGTTCGTTGTGATCAGCCCTAAACTCTGCCCTGCATCACGTCTGCCCGAAATCAGAAGTGCTTATCCCTATATATGTGCATATATGAACCAACCGCAGAGCCCTGCCACATAAAGCTATTCAGCTGTGCAAGCTCAACATGAAATTAGTGTTAAGGATTAGTATGACACTGCCAGAAGCCGTTACATAATCACCTCAAATAGCAAAGCATTTTATAAAAAAAATAAAGTAACGTAACAGCAGGTGAAGTGTCTTACATGTAAACACACTCTGATATATCCATAGCGATGTATTTCACTGAAATATGCCCAAAAGACTCTGCTGCAGTGTTAAGCGAGGTCAGTGCACCAGGTGTATACACAGACACACACACAGATCAGGCTTTTGGCAAGCAACTCTGAAGACAAGACAAAAAGAAAAAGGCATTTCAGCACCTTTGCAGAAAACAGCAGGAGGAATCTACTTTTCTCTTCCAATTTTTCTCTTTTTGGAGCAGCCCGAATCCTGCACGCTGTCCCACGCGCGCAGACAGTCACACAATGTCACGCAACGAGCCCCGAGGCAGGCACAGCTCGGGGCACCTCACATGAAAGACGTGCCCCAGAGGGCCCTACAAAGAGCCAAAACTATTGTTTCTAACCCAGAAGTTTCTAAACGTATATAATATTGTATGAACTCCATCTGAAAGATATAACATCATATTTACCTTTGAATGTGAAATACTGCAAAAACACTTCCGCTTCCTTCCTGTTCCACCCGCAGAAGAGCTCTGCGAGTTTGCTGGAGCGAACAGCTTGGTAAAAACTAACAGAGCTCTCAAAACTTGGTAAGTTCCCCGAAATCCAGCCCCACATCGGATTGTGGGAGGTGCTGGAAGCAGAAGGGAATCAAAAAGCAGCCCGGAGCAGCGGGATTGGAACCGCTCGGATCCCCACCCTGCCATGGACATCACTTTATCCCACTTTATCCGCCCCAGGAGCGGCAGGAGCCGCCAAACCAGCCTCGTCCCCCGGGCGCTCGAGGCCAGCGCGACTGCTCCGAATTCTGCCAATTATCTTCTTTTTTTAAAAAAAAAAAAAACAAAAACCAAAAGAGGCAAAAGTGCAATCCAGCACATTTCTGGCCTTTGAGAAGTACCTTCTCCATAGGGAGATTAATTACTCACTTGTATATCCACTCTCCTCAAGACCTCACCGCATTTTTATAACTTGATGTTTTGTAGGGAAGGGCCCTGTACCAAAAGCAGGAGCGTAATTCAGAAATGAACACACATTTAACCAGCTGCTCTGGGCTACAAACCAGGGTGGATGGAAGCCATTTAAAAAACAAAAGTCCATTTTAATCCATTATTTCACTTTAAACAACTTTATAGAAATACATATTTTTAAAATTTAGCCGTTTCTATCCCAACACTGCATTAAGATGATTACAAGTGCACCGCTATAGCAACAAGGCACATATTTAAGCCCAAAAAAGCCACTCTCCCATTTGTGCTGGTTGGTGGGGTCAGTTCCCAACCCAGCCAGGCCGGAGGCACCCTGGCTCTTCCCAGGGTGAAAAGGGTTTTTATTTCAGTTTCAGTTACTTCAACCCATTCAGTTATTTCAAGCCGTTCTTCAGAGCCAAGGGGCCAGACACGGGAGGAGGAAAGAAGGAAAGGAGGTTTGGGGCCTTTATAAACACAAAGGAGGTGCTGCCCATGGCCGGAGCCCCTAAGGACGTGATGATCATAACAAACCTCTCCACCTGAGGGAAAGCCGCTTACTATCCAGCTCCAAAGGCAAAACGCGTGGGATAACTCCGCTTGGATTTGCTTGAAATGCGAGATTTGAAGAATTTGGGGGGAGGGGGAGGAATGCGAGGCTGGAGCTTCCACTGAGGCACAGCTTGGCACAGAGGGAAGTTGAAAAACGAGCGATGAGCGGGCGGGAAGGGGCGGCCAAGGCGGCGCGAGGCCGGCGCGGAGCGGAGCGGGGCCCGCCGGTGCGGACGGGCCCGAGGCCCCGCGGCGGCGCCGCCATTTTGTGCGGCGGCAGCGCCCCCCCGCTGCGCCACCGGGGGGGTGGGGGGGCAGGGAGACCAGCCCCGAGCTCCTACCTGCGGCGGGGCCGCCCTGCTGCCGGCCGCGCTGCTCTTCCCCGCCTCCTCGTCCCGCGCCTCCCGCTGCTGCCGCCGCTCCGAGGCGAAGCGAAGCGAAGCGGGCGCCGGCCGCGGCAGGATGCGCCGGGCGCCACTGCGCCTGCGCGCGCGCGCCGCCCACGGGCGGGGGAGCGGACGCACTGCGCAGCTGCCGCGCTGCGAGGCATGCGCAGAGCGAGCCGGCTCCCCGCACGGTT